>CAUYPK010106612.1:0-43907 GCA_963574355.1 Loris lydekkerianus
TTTGGGAGCGTTTGAAAGCTTTGTCTTCAATGTCAGAAATCCTTTCTTCTGCTTGCTCCATTCTGTTACTGAGGGATTCTACTGTGTTTCTCAGATCTTTGAGGGCTGCAACTTCTTGTCTCAATGTGTCAAAATCTTTGGTCTTTTGGTCTTTGAATTCATTGAATTCTTGAGATATCTTTTGGATTACTGCTTGGAATTCTAATTCAATCTTATTTGCTATCCAGATTCTGAATTCGATTTCTGACATCTCAGCTATTTGTTTGTGCATGGGATCTTATGCTGTGTCTGCCCCATTGATCCTTGGGGGAGTTGATCTACTGTGATTATTCATCTTACCAGAGTTTTTCTGTTGATTTCACCTCATGGTTGTTTTTCACCGTTGCCTCCGGTTGTCCTCAGAATTGAGGAGGTGTCTCTCCAAGATTAAAGCCCAGCGGGATCACTCTATTGTTGCTGGATCTTTGTAGGGAGTGACCCTGTGTAGTTCCTCTGGAGCTTCCCCAGCGAGGGAGTTCTGGTTGTGGAAGCAGCTCCGCAGTGTGACACATCGGGATCCAGCAACAGGGCAGGAGGTGGTGCACACGTTTCTGGGAGTGTCTGGTGCCCAGTGACTTTGGCACAGAGAGCACAAGGCTCTAGCAGTCTCTGGCCAGGAGAAGGGCTCTGCGTAGACACAGGGAGGGCTCTGGAGGGCATGCGGCTACCAGAGTCCCTGCCCAGATGAGAGGGCTGGTGTGGAGGCAGGGAGGGTGTAGGAGGGAGGACTCAGGGTTGCATGGCTCCCACAGTTCCTGGTCAGGGCATGCGGAGGCCTCGTAGGCGTGGGCAGGTGCAACTCTTATGGAGGTCCGGGCTGTGCCAAGCCCAGGAGTTTGAGGTTGCTATGAGCTATAACACTCTACTCAGGGCAACAGACTAAGGCTCCAGTGTGCCAAAACCAGTCTCACTCTGCCCCTGAGGGTTAAGGCTGTAAGCTCAGTCCCCGCCTTTAGGCTGCTCAGTCACTAGGTTATTAGCTCCCGCCCAATCCTTGCTCTGCGACCCTGAGGGCAGAGCTTGCCGGGGCAGTTCCCTCACAATGGCTCCCTGTGGGCCACAGCCGAACACTAATTAGCTCTGTCCAGCTCAGCGGCTCAGTCTGGGACCCTAGACAGTACCCAAAGTTCTCCACACTCCTGCTCAAGCTCTCCCCAAGGCAGTTCAACTGAGTGCCAAGTCCAAAAACACCGAAACGGTTCACAAGCAAGCTCTTTCCGGTTTGCAGTCTCACTGCTGCTTGTACTCACGGGATTAGGTTGATGGAACACACGCAACCACTTGCCAGTTTTCCACTGTTTTTGTCCTCCTCTTGGGGTCCAGAGGTCCCTTGCTGAGTCCCTGTATCCTCAAAGGGATGATTATAGGCAGATTCCACCAGCCAGAGATGCCTGGAATCTTATCTTCCCAGACTCACCATGCCCTGTTGCAGGGAAGCTGTTACTCGACCACCATCTTGGATTGTTCTCCGATTCAATAAATTTTGAATTAAAAATTAATTATTATTCATCAGTTCCTATTAATCAATTAATATTTTTTAACATATTTTTAAACTATTTCTGCTACACAATGGATTATATTGATTTTGACCACAAAGAAAGCTAAACATTAAGTACATTGCTTTTCAGACTTGCCAAGAGAAGTCCTCAGTATGAATGTGAGGCAAAGTCCGAACAACTGATATAGCAAATCATTATCACAGTCTCATATTCAAAAGTTTGTCTAAAGGCAAGAGTCAGGTAAATTAGAAGAGAAAACATATCATTAGACAAAACAAATAAACTTTCATACCCTAAATCATCTAACCAGCATTTGCTGAGAGAGGACTGGAGACAAAAAGCAGTCCCTGCTCTCAAGGAATTTATAGCATAGTAAGAAAAACAGAAGGTAAAGCCAGACCAGTGTAGTAAATTCATTTGGTGAGATAAAGTCATGTTGGTTTTAAGATTGTGAAGGTCAGGCCACTGCTCCAGCCCTGGGGGCCTCCCAGAGCAGATGAAGTTTCACTAGAGGAAGAAAAAAGTTCTAACAGGTAACAGAAGTGCAAACCAAAGCCAGGGAGGAAAGAAAAGAACCATGTATGTTTGAAAATATAAGGCTCAAACCAGGAACAAAAAATCTGTGCCAGCTAACAGTATGAGATGAGACTAGAAAAGTACATCAAACATAAAATGCCTTGAACTAATAAAATGCTGCTCAGATTTGCAATTGTATTCCTAATGTCCAATAAAGTATGCTATTTAATCTCTTTAACTACCATATTCAGAAGACTTCAGAAATTTACTCTAAATGTTTCATTTACAAGAACTTTATAAAGCTTCCATCTTAAAGCAAGTTCTACCCCCACAGCAAAAAATCTTTGTAGGTTGCACTTTGACAACCTTTATATGTGAAATGTTCTGTTTAATCAGGTTAACTGAAAAATCAACCTACTCCTTCTCTTTCAGTACAATTAGTCATCAAGCCTCAATAGCGGAAGAGGGAGAAAAATTCTGTTTTCTGAATAGTTTTCTAGTAGCTTAACATCTGACATTCAAATTCAAAAATCTTTGCCACTTCCCAAGTATTCTCAAAGAATGCAAGGACCATAAATTCAACACTTGTGATTGTGCTTTCAGTCCAACTACAAACGCAAAGTCTATCTCACAAGGAAAGTTATGCTAACGCTGTCAAGGAAATGCTCTTTGCACACTTTTGACACAACCCCTTGGGTTGTTGTTAAGTAGAATAAGCAGTGGTATGATATTGTGAAAGGGGGAAGAGCTTTAAGTTAAAGATTCAAGTTTGTCTTCTTTTGATAAATGTCTATTCAAGTCCTTTGTTCATTTTAAAGAAGGTTTTTTGTTTTTATTTAGTATTTTAAGTTCCTTGTATATTTTGAATATTAGTGCCTTATCTGACCTACGATTTACAAATAGTTTCTCCAAATCCATGGGTTGTCTCTTCACTCTTTTGTTTCCTTGGCTTTACAAAATCTTTTCAGTTGGATGCAATTCCACTTGTGTATTTTTGCATTAATTGTCTGTGTTTGGGGGTCATATTCAAGAAATCTCTGCATAAACCAACATCATAGAGCTTTCCCCCTATGTTTTCTTCTAATAGTGTTATAGTTTCAAGTCTTACATTTAAGACTTTAATTCATATGAAGTTTATTCTCATAGAAGAAATGAGATAAGGGTCCATTTTCATCCTTATGTATGTGGGTATCCAGATTTCTCAATACCATTTATTGAAGAAACTATACTTCCCACAGCATATATTCTTGGTACCTTTTAAAAATATTCTTGGTACCTTTTAAAAATCAATTATTCTTGGTACCTTTTAAAAATCAATTTAACATCGAAGTATGGGTTTATATTTGGATTTTCTGTCCTATTCTCATTGGTTAATGTGTCTATTTTTATACTGGTGCAATGCTGTTTTGATTCCTATAACTTTGTAATGTATTTTTAAGTCAGGTGGTGTGATGTCACTAGCTTAGTTCTTTTTTATCAAGATTTCTTTGCCTATTCAGGGTTGTTACAAACATTTCTCAAAAAAAGATATATAAATTGCCAACATATATGTGAAAAAAAGCTCCACATCTCTTACCATCAGAGAAATACAAATTAAAACCACAATGAGATAACACCTACCTGATACATTGGACATTATCAAAAAGATGAAAGATAAGAAGTGTTAATAAAGATGTTGAAAAAAGAGAACACTTGGACACTGTTGGTAAAAATGTAAAGTCATAAATTTCTTACAAAAAATGTTATTGAAGAGGTTCAAAAAATTAGAAATAGAACTGTCTACCATATGATCCAGTAATCCCACCACTATCCAAAGAAACTAATCAGTATGCCAAAGAGATGTCTGCACTCCTATGTTCATTGCAATATTATTCACAATAGCTAAGATATGGCTCTAAGTGCCCATCAACAGATGAATTAATTTTTAAAATGTGGTATAATGTATAACTAGTTAAAAGATTACAATATAATTTGTCTTGAGGAAATGAGTTTTTAATTTTGGATTATTTCAATCAACCATTCAGTATGATTTTTTGCATGCCTACTATGCACAGTGCCGGGCTCTGTGAAGACAATGGTTAATAGCATAATGGACCTGCTCCATACCAGCATGGAATCAGTCAGTTGCCAACAAGCAGAGAACATATTTAAATGGCCAGCATTTGCTCTTTTGGTCCTCTTTAAAAATGCCAGTCTGGCGGCCGTAGTGTGGCTCACGCCTGTAATCCTAGCACTCTGGAAGGCTGAGGCGGGTGGATTGCCAGGGCTCATAGGTTCAAGACCAGCCTGAGGCACAGCAAGACCCCATCTGTAAGAGTAGCTAGGCGTTATGATGGTCGCCTTTAGTTCCACCTTGGGAGGCTGAGGCAAGAGAATAGCTTAAGCCCAAGAGTTTGAGGTTGCTGTGAGCTGTGGCACCAGCACCCTACTGAGGGAGACATAGTGAGACACTGTCTCAAAAAAAAAAAAGATTAAATAGAAGAAGTAAGTTCTGGTGTTCTATTGCATAGCAAGGTGACAATTATTAATAATGTATTATACATTTCAAAATAGATAAATGAGAAATTTTTATTAGTGTTGTCATCACAAAGAAACGATAAGTATTTGAGGTGATAGATATGTTAATTGCCCTAATTTCATCCTTCCGCAATGAATACATGCATCAAAACATCACATTGTACCAAGTACATATATATAATTATTATTTGTCAATTAAAAATAAAATATAACTTAAAAAAACCCAAAATATAAAGACCTGAGTTTACATACAGCACCACTACCTATAACTAAATGACCATGAAAAATATTTAAACACACTGAGCCTCAATTTCATCATCTATAAAGTTGGAACAACACACATATCAGGGTGGTAATGAAAAATTAGAATTTCACAGCGAGCTATGTAATAAGCTTGGAAAGCCCTGGGAAATCAACACAGAGAAGTGATGATTAATGTAGGTTCAACAACCCTACCTCTACTGAGTTTCTTCAAACCCCAACTACTGACAACCAATGAACTTATATGCCACTCAGCAATCCCACTCTTCACGCTCAATTTACAAGACACCTTTCTAAAAGGCCCTCCTTGTCAGTGCCAATTGCCATCTGTCTTGTTTTTGAGTCCATGACTCAGCAAGTCAGTTCCTCCTGTGGGGGCACATTTGTTGCCCTTTGTCTAATGCATTGCATTTAATGTTTATCCTTTGGCTGACAACCCAGGCCTCTGAGCATTTTCTTTAAAGAAACAAACAAAACATCATTTATATAGAACAGGGAATGGAAACACTGTTTAAAACCTCCCTGAATCTTTATTTTCAAAGTTAAAATATTGATTATCTCTACTTCTTTTCCCTTTGAACAAAAAACACAAAGAACTTTGCTTTTACTAAAGCCAAAGGGCAAGACCACTTTTACTTGAAGTAAAATAAGTCCCAGCTCGCTACTGCCTCGTTCTTTCAAGAGCTCACTCACAGCTTCCTAAATGGGTCCTTGACTTACTTGAAGTACATCATTATGGCATCAGGTAAGAACGAAGTGCCTAACTTCAAGGCACATAATCCTGGCAGGGCCTGGAAAAACTCCTTCCTTCAGATGACATTTTCTTCTGTCTTTATAAATGTTGACACGTTCCCCTGTATGGCTACTTGGAAAGGGCGTAGGTTTTAAAGTCAGATAAACATGGGTCTAATCCCTGCCATGCTATTTACTAGTTTTGTGAGCATAGCTAAACATTCTAAGTCACTGTTTGCTCATCTGCAAAATGAGCAAATCACTGTCTGTCTACTGCACTGTGTTGTTTACAACAAAAGTAGGCAAACCAGTGCCAAACAAATGCACTGATTTTGTACTGTCCTGGAGTTCAGAATGGTTTGTACTGTTGGGGTGCCGGAAATAATACTGCAAAGTAGGGTGCTTTGACATGCTGAGTATTTTGAATTAAAGAAGCAGCCTCAGGACCAATGTCTCTCCTCTGACTTTCCTCCACCCCTCTGCCTCTGCATGTTCTTTCTCTCCTGAAGCGTGGGGAAGGATTTCCTCTGAAGTTTCCTTGATCTGACTAAAGGAAGTTCTTTCAGAAGAAATGTGATTGTCTGAAATTGATGTTAACCAAAGATTAACTCCTACGCAGAAGAGACTAAGATTTCCTTTGCCCCAGACACACCACATCCAAACAGACTTTTCACGTACTCGTCTGAGCGCTGCTACCTGAAATGCTTGATTTGTATAATAAGATAACCCCTGTTCGTCATGCTTTCCTCCCCTCACCTTTCCATAGCTTGGAAGAGAAGCTCCTAGCCCCAATTTCTTTCTGTAGCTCAAAATGCCATTTAAGCTTAACTATCTGGCCCTTCTTTGAGTCTGATATTTTATAAAACTTTCATGCATATACACATAATAAATTTGTATGCTTTTTCCCCTGTTACTATGTCTGTTGTCACTTTATTCCAGACAATCAAATTATCAAAATTTAAAAGAGTGGAAAGGAAAGTTTCCTTTTACCCTCCCATACATTTTTAAATGATTGAAAAAATAAACAAGGCCTGGATGCAGTGGCTCAGGCCTACAAACCTCGCACTCTGGGAAGCAGAGGCAGGAGGATCACTTGAGCTCAGAAGTTTGAGACAAGAGGCCATCTCTACTGAAAATAGAAAAATTACAGGCACCTGTAGTCCCAGCTACTCAGAGGCTGAGGCAGGAGGATCGCATGAACCCAAGAGTTTGAGGTTTCTGTGAGCTGAGCTGAGCCCATAGCACTCTACTCAGGGCAATAGAGTGAGACTCTGTCTCAAGATTAATTAGCTAATTAATTAAACAAAACACATTTATTTTCTTTTAGGTTATATAAGTAACTACATAGTAGCTTGATTGTGCATCTCAGCCCCAAAGGCCTATATTTCCTTATTGGACTTTTTGCAGAAAATATTTGCTAACCTTTGGTAAGTACACGGAATCTTCCATATATGCTCTATGTGCCTGGCACACAAAGGCGCTTAATTAACATCAGTTCTCCTCCTTTGAGAGAGCAGATGTGGCTTTGCGTAATAAGCACTAATTTAAAACAAAATTTTTTTTTAACTGCTTGATAGTTTGATAGTTTCCAGCATACATAAACTTTGTGGTATTGGAAAATGTCTTAGCCTTTTTGGAGGATCAGTTTATGCCTTTGAAATGAAATATCAGTACTATTTTTATGTAAGTTTTTAAAAACAATAGTTAATTATTTTTAAACTACTGAAAAATGCCGGCTACATACATATATTTTATAGGAATTAACTCTTTCCAGTTTAAAAACCTCTTTGTAATTTTATTAGAGAAAATTGAGATAATACAAATATAAATAATATATACACATACAAAAAACTAAGTTATTTATTACCTTACTATCTAGAGACAATTCCTGGCAGTAAAAGTGGAGTATTTTTCTTTCATTGGTTCTCATATTCTTTCTCTCTTTCTGTGACTCCTACTTGGCAGCCAGCCACCTACCAGGGAACCTGCTGGGCAGGCTACTGGTCTCCTTCCTAGTGGTTTGGTGGGGTGAGAGAGACCAACAGAAAATTATTAGGAAAGTTATAGAGAATAGTAGATGAAGACAAAGAGAGAGTTTTTAAGAGCAGTGGGGATCTGGGAGGCGGCACATGAGGCTTCCAGTGTGCTGCCCTGAGTTACAGGTTAGCTCTGTCGTTATTTCATACATCAGTGTCATGATCATAAATCTCATGAAGGCAAGGCCAACCATCCCGTCATGGTTCTTGCTGTGCTTGCATTTCTATTAACTAGACTAATTCTTTAACTATGTTAATTGTGTGGATTTACTTGCTACGTTTTATTGTTTTAAGGTGTTTATGATCTTAACGCAAACAAAGTCTTAGAAAAGCAAACAGGAGCTTGACGTCAAGGACAAAACCCTAGCCAACCCACAATGACAAATCACAGATATGATGTTTTAATACTCTGACAGCCTTGTGTCCAGACAGACAGACTCCTCTGGCCAAACTAAGGTGACAGAAGAAAAGAGATATTTCATATCTTTATTTGGTCCAGAGCAATTTTCTTGTGTTCAACGAAGTTCATTCTTAATTTCCCAAAAAGCACTCTCCCAGAGCATACAGTCCCTCCCTGGCAGAGAACAGCCACAGGCCTGTAGCCTGCTGTGGTGTGGCAGCTGGGGAAGAAGCAGGATATTCAACAAGCCAGGCTGCAGAAGACTGAAGTGACAAGGTCTCAAGCTTTGTGCTCAAAGCCAGGAAATGTCTTCCCGTTCAATACCTCCTTTCACTGTCCTCCCTTTGTCCGTTCTCTGCAATTTTGTTCTTAATTTAATTTCTAATCTAATTTCAACTAATAATTGAATATTGGTTTCAAGCTTATAAAATCATTATTACTAGTAATGCAAGCACATTAAGATATGACTCTTCCTTTAGATATTCCCACATGCATTCGTCAGCCACCTTTGCAACTAGGGGACTAAATTCTGGGCAGTTCGATATATATGGAAAAGACATGGAATTTCCAAAAAGCATCTTCTAAGAGCAAAGAGTGGAGCCCCTTTCAATTCCCTCCCTCTATCCTACTTAGAATGCAGAGATAAAAGATAAGCTAGATTACCTTTGGTTATCTTATCATGAGAATGAGGCCTGTAAAATTTTGTAAAATTCTAGGAATGGAATAGAAATGAACTATGAGTAACTTGGATCTTAGAGAAAATTTATGGGGCCACCATAACAGCCCTGGATTGTTTTCCTATCCACAAGATTCTTTTACTCTTTTTTGCTTTTTGTTTGCTTTTATTTGTTTGCTTGTTTTCCTTTGAAAAGCAGAAATTTCTGCCTTACCCCATTTATAGTCTCTTGGTAGGTGAAGTGTAGGTTATTTAGTTTGAAATAAATCAAAATGTCACCAGTGATTTTTCCTGGGTCTTAGAGTTAAAGTGGATTTTTATTTTATTTTATGTCTTCCTATATTTTCTAGATTTTTCTACTATAAACATATGATGGTTTTGCTATCAGAAAAAAAAAGAATAAGTGGTACATTGTTTGAAATGCCTGGGTTTTAGGATTAAGTTGTGAAAGTACCCTAAATTTCAGTAGTATACACATATAAACAAAAATAAGACATTGCTCCTCTCCAATATCCCTAAGGACAGAAGGAATTACCACCTATTAAAGTCTTCACTACATTCTATCAATAACGGGATAACGTATGTTAGCCTGATGAAAACCTCAATCGATAATGGTTTTGGAGGAAATGGAGGTTAGGTAATGAAATTGGTAAAGGAGAAGGCAGAAAAATTTAAAACAGATTTAGTAATGATTCCTGGGAGTATGATCTCACAGTTGAAAGCACTGAATGTTATGATAAACAGTTTTTTAAAGATCACTTTAAAAGCAGTTCAATAAATGATTACACAACAGAGATCACAACTATATTGCCATGGGACCAAAAAGAATAAATAAGCCAACTTTCCTAAAATCAGCTAATGTATACTGATGGATGAGGATAAAATATCCAGATTGAGCATCCTATATAATTTAAAAGGCACAGTAACCCTAACAACTCAGAAAATTATGAGCTCTGGAAACTGTTAAATGCCCTGTAAGCAGCTCTAGTGGAGGCTATTCCTGCTCTCCCAAAGTGGTCACTCTGTAAACACAGGTATGAAAACATGAAACAGGTAATACAGCAATAAAAGTGGACCTGAGGACAGCTGGTTACATTAACATTGTGAGTTTGCTACTATAACATCCTGGACAGCCCTTACACATTTGAGAAGTTTGCATAGTTCTGTGCAACCTGCTTTCCTGGCCTTTCTAGAACAACATAGAAATAAGACTGACCCATCCATCTTCCCCAACATTTTATTGAAAACATTCCAAACAGACTAAAGAATTAGAATAATATGACAATGAACACCCAAATACCTACTACCTAGATTCAATAATTGTTATTGCTCTATTTATCCACTTTTCCATTGATGTATCTTTTCATGTGTACAGGCACATATGTGTATGTGTTTAGAAAATAAAAACATTCAATCCAGTATCTTCTAGGAATAAGTACACATGTCTTATCTAATGCTGGTATCACCGTCACTTATGAATATTAACAATAATTCCATAATATTACTTTGTATCATATTCATATTCAAATTTTCCTGATTGCCTCCAAAATATCCTTTATAGATTTTATCTTCTGTAACTAGAATCCAAATAGTCTTTATGCATTTTGTGGTAGGCATTTTCTAGGAGAGCCCTCAATGATTCCCTCTGATCCCAAAGTCTTAATGGTTTTGTATAATCCTGCCATCTTCTGACCTTGAATGTGAGCTGGACTTATTGAATCACTTCTAAGAAATGGAATACCATAGTAGTGACAAGATGTCACTTTTGAGATGAAGTTATAAGAAGACTTGGAATTCTACCTTGGGCATTCTCTGCTCTGTCTTGCATCACTTGCCCTAAGAGAAGCCAGCTGTCACGAAGTGAGGCAGCCCTGTGGACATACTCAGATAGCAAGAAGCGGAGGCCTGTCAACAGCCACATGCATGAGCTTGGAAGCTGAGCCTCACACACCCCTTCCCCAGTGGTGTCTTCAGACAAGTCTGAAGCCCAGCCAGCAGCTTGATTGCAACTTTATGAGAAGCCATATCCAGATTACTCACCACCGAAAACTGTGAGATAATAAACATTTGTTGTTTTAAACCACAAAATTTTGGTGTAATTTGTCATACTGCAATAAATAATTACTAAGGACTTAATTTGGATATTATGTCTCTTTTGTTTTAATCTTGAATAGTCCACGGAAGATTTTTTTTTTTTTTAGTTACGTGCTTTGTTTTGAAACAAAGCAAATGCTTTGAAGTGACTGGGTCAGTTTTTTATTGAATGCTCACGTTATTATATGCCTAATTATCCAATTGTTCTTTTGTGGTGACATTTAAGTTGTTCCTATTTCCTTGAACTTTCTGTAAGCTAACAGTTATGCCAAAAGACTACATTAGAGCAAAGTTTAACACTGTGGAAAGAACATGTCACAGATGATGCTGTGTATGTCATATTGTGTTACATCAAAAAGCACAAGATACCAGGTTGTTCCGCTACTGATGATGCTAATTTTAATGTTTTATTTAAAGCAATGACTGCTGCTTTTCCTGTTTAAAGCCCTTCACTCCCCCTTTGAAATTAGCAAGTAATTTCCTAACACATTTGTAAATGCGTTTAGCTGTCTTTGCTCAGCAACATAGGAAGAACCCATCTGTCTAAAAAAGCCTCAGCATCAATAAACCAGAAAAATGGCTTTTTTGTCAAAAAGTCATAATCGACACCTTGAAATGTTTTCTGATTTTTTTTCATGTAAGGATTATGAAATATACTTACAATATTTCTATAACGAGGTAAACAGAGTAAAGGCTTTGGCAATCTAAGCTTCTACACTACTGTACTTTGGAAATTTACTTTTTTTTTGACAACATGCTGCCATTTGTTTTATATACAGATACGAAACAATCATATATTCAAATTTTTCAATAAGAGTAAAATGAGACATCATCACTGACTTTTCCAATAAATCAGATATATTTTCTCCAGATGATGAAAACCCTCAAAGCCCGGCACTATCATTCTCTAAGTTATCATAAACAAAAAGTTTGTCAGGCACCAGAGGAAACTTGTGCTTCTTCAAATGTCTACTTATATTATTAAGTATGGTGATGTAGTTCTAATCCTTTTTTTACTGCTTCAGAAATTAGAAAGAAAATGGAGAGATTCAACCTCAAAAAAAAGAAAAGAAAAAGAAAAAGACATGAAACCAGTTGCTTTCCTGAAGGATGGCACTTTTCCAGGTACAAAGTAACAAGGCAGTAAAAGATAATGTAATATATTTTTTCTGTTCAATATAATTATACAGAATCATCACACCTTTTTATGTTACAATGAGATCTTCAATTTCAGTGGATAAAATGGATCCACACCCATGAGTTAATAAACCCAAACTGAAGTTTAATGAATCATTACCTCTAACAATTAAGAATAATAAAAACAGGCTGGGCTTGATGGCTCATGAGTATAATCCTAGCATTCTGGGAAGTGATGGCAGGAGGACTGCTTGAGACCAAGAGTTGGAGACCAAACTGAGCAAGAGCAAGACCTCTGTCCCCACAAAAAATAGAAAACTTAGCGAGGCACAGTGGCTTGTGGCTATAATGCCAGCTATGCAGGAGGTTGAAGCAGGAGGATCTCTTGAGCCTAAGGTTTGAGGTTACAATGGCTATAATGATGCCACTGCCCTCCACACTGGGTCACAGAGCAAGACTTCTGTCTCAAAATAAAAGAAAGAAAGAAAGAAAGAAAATACCAAAACTATAATATTTTCTTTTCTTCGCTATAAGGAGATAGTCCTATATTTCATAGAACTATTTTAATGTCCACAAGTCCTGGTATAACCAAGTTATTTCTGATACTTAACTATGATTCATATTCACAAAAGCTAGACTTTTTCAGTTTAATCCTATTCATGATGGAAAACCAGCCAAAAATACTGTAGACCCTATAGAAATAAATAACATTTAATCTTCCAAAGCTTTCATTTCATAATTTTGAGTTATTTATTCACATGACAGGCTTATAAATTGGTGATTACCTATGGAAGTGGCTGGACAGAGTGAAGGAAATTAAATATTCGGGCCAAACACCTGAAAACTGAGATAATCATCATAGTATTTTGTTGGCTTTATTTGTCTTAAGTAGAGTAGTTTAAGAAATTCTGCTTTGTTGATGTAGCCTTGATGTTTAGAAACAAGTTAAAATAATTCATCAGTCATCACTGGAAAAACTAATTATTTCCCTTAATGCAAATGGACTGTATAATACAGAGGCTGTCTCTCAGCACCACTGTTGCTGTGGTTCATTTTTTTTCCTCAGGGGAAAAAAAACTACTGCAAGTTCATTCAATTAATCTTTTCTTACACCCAAGGAGAAAAATAAAATTCTTTCACATCCTGATCACTACACTATATTTTAATAAGATGAAAGTTACTTTCCAAATAATCCACTCTGGCCCTTTGTGATTAACAGGTGAAGAATTTATAGAGCTAAGAACTACCTGTGTTTCTCCTCTGTTCCCTTCCTGGGAGGGAAGGGCTCTGGTTCTCACGGTTTCGTCTCTCTCAGTGATACAGAAACCACCGGTGGACAGGGTCTATTTATCCTATGGGGCAACCCAAATGAGAGAATCCTGACAGTTCATCTTGTTGATATTTTAAACAGTTAACGGGCCTTAGCCTTCATCCCTTTTTTGAAGACCTAAATTCAGCACCTTCGAAGGCTCTACTCAAATTGAGAGGTTTTGCTTATCAGCTTAGCCCTCAACAATATGTTCTCAAACTCCTGAGGACTAACTACATTGAAGTGAAAGATTCTTGATTCCCAGGGGAGTAATTAAATGAATTTGGTATTTTGCTATGTATTTTATTAAAATGGATTATTATTTTTTTAAGACAGAGTCTCACTATATTGCCCTCAGTAGAGTGCTGGGGCGTCACAGCTCAGAAAAACCTCAAACTCTTGGGCTTAAGTGAGTCTCTTGCTTCAGCCTCCCAAGTAGCTTGGACCACAGGTGCCCACCATAATGTCTGGCTGTTTTTTTGTTGTAGTTGTCATTGTTGCTTTAGCTGGCCCAGGTTGGGTTCAAACCCGCCAGCCTTGGTGTATGTGGCCAGAGGCCCGCCCACTGAGCTACAGGCTCCAAGCCTTAAAATGGATTCTTAAAAAAATTTATAACAGTATGGTGTCTGAGCCAAATATATTGGTTTATACTAGAGAGCTATTTAGTTCCTTCTGTTGGAATGTTTAAGAGTTGCATTGAGAGTAGTATGTTGTGCAACTCTCCTCCTATTCAGCCTAAATTGTTCTATGTTACCCACAATGTCACAAACATTGTTAAAGGCACCACCACAGTCTAATCAATGTTGTCTGTTGCCTTTTCTCCACCTGTTAGCCCAATAAATCCGTCTAAGGAAGAAGAGGATAAGATAGGGGATTCGTGATGGCTTCTGAAAACACATCTTACACGAATAGCTATTCAGAAATCAACTCTTTGCTACCCTGTTCTAATGTGGATACCCTTGAATGGGCAAGTTCACTGCTTTATGTTTATGGAAGACACCTGCGTCCTCTTTCATCTATGATTCTCATTTTTACACTCCCATAGCATCCACAGCTAAGCAATCACAGACGGAAACCATACTTGGGAACTCCAATCTTGAAATTTTAAAAATGACTCTTTAAAGACTCAAGATTGAGTCTTATTGACTGACCCTCCCTCTGCCCCCATCTCGAGTTCCCTCCACACCCAATCCTTCTAACACATTCCTACTAGATTAATTTTAAGAATGCATGGCTAAAATCCTGACAGCTGCTCAGACTTTTAATGTCTTATGTTATCTACCAAATTAAGTTCAGTTTACTCCCTTTGGAATTTCCACGGGAAATATGTGAGCAGGCATTCGGTCAGCTGAGGCTGGGGTGTCAGGACATCATTGAAGACGCAGGAGGCGACTGACAAGAGCACACTAGTGTTGGACTCTAGTGCTGGACTCTAGTGCTGGACTCTAGAGGCCTCACCAACGGAATTCTGCCACCTCTGTGCTTTTTCTCAGGATTTTTCTTTGCCTGTGATGTTCTTTTTCTGTAAAAAATTTAATGTAAATTCTATCCTCACGTTTCTGTTCAGTGGGAACACCTGTGATATTTTGTTTACTTTCTGTGAAGAGAATTCATTTTAGTTTTACTTTATGGTCTTTTTGCTTTTACCTCATTACTCTTCTGATTATCAAAGATCAAACAATAGAAAGGGGAAAGCACTTGAGAGAATCCACAAATGACAAAAGCATGCAGGTGTGATTCAGTGATTTCAAAATCTAAAACTACTTAGTTGATCTGTATTGATTTGCCTAATTAATTTCTATCCCATATAGAAAATGTGCATATGTGTTCTACTGACAATTAGTTTAACTATTTCCAATATTAATAACTGACATGGTTACAGTGATCTATTTTTACAAATCAGAGTAAGTCAACATTTTCCAGCAGGTTGAAGTAGAAAGAAAAATCTGAAAACTATTAATATGGGAACAAATTATGTTAACTATACAGATGACAGATGAAAGCCCCAAGAACTTGAGAAAAAATGTTTTATAGAAAGTATAACTGGGACTGAAATAATTCAAACATGGAACACAATGATTTTCACAACTGTGTTAGAAATTCATCCATTAATATGAACATTCTGTTGTTTACTTAATTTATGTCAAGCCTATCTATACAAAAGACAGGGAATAATTTATGACATCAAAATGGAAATAGAATCAGATAAAGAAAATTTAAAAGATTGAAAATGAAATTCTCAGAAGAAGAAAAAGTGCACACTGGATTCTGCCATTAGAGTTACTCTACTTGAACATTAGAGTTAAGACTAAATTTTTCTCAGCTGAAGCAATAATGGAAATGTGGTTTGGAATGCCTGCCCAACTAACATATCCAAGTGTATCAGGGGACATGATGAATGTTGTCTCAGCACTTCCTAAGAGGGATTTATCACATGGATATAAAAATTATGGATAATATAACCAACTTATCTGAAATTAATTCTTATATAAATTAGAGAAATATATTTAAAAGCATTTCAATCCTCCCAAGAAATACTACCATAAGCCAGGCACTTTGGACATTAATGCCCTTACTATTCTAAGACAGAATTTAGAAAACCTAAAGAATTGAATAAACAACCCTGGGCCTTAACTTTGTCTTTGTCAAACACCAAAATGTTCAGGAAACTTTTAACATTTCCTTTCTATATATAGAAAATTCATGGATGAGTTCTCTGACATGTTGTCAGAAGTGCCAGGAGTTGATGATGTGGAGTAGAGAGGGATATTCAAATGTTTTTACCCTAGATGTTAAAACAGCAGAACTGACCATCCACTGAGAAAATTCAGAAGGCCCATGGCTTACGTTAAAATTGGCTCCTGAGTTTGAAATTGGCTGCTAGTTCAAGGTTATCACTCCATGTTTGAAGGTGTTATTTGTTTCATCCTGCATGCCATGCAGAAGAAATGGATAGAAGTTATTGTTTAATGAATTCCATCATATTGTTTTTCTAAAAAGCATGGATCTATCCACCAGAAAACTACCATCTGTTCAAAAGTTTCCAAAGCTTAATTTTAAAATATTTTCCTAAAAGTGCAGTGAAAAACAGAAATAAAACCCACTTTTATCTGAAATATACTGCAAAGCTATAGGAAACTTTAAAGGGGGAAAAAAGCAGAATTTTTGCCTTCTCATAACAATCAGCCTCTTAACAATTTCATTAAAGGTGAAAAAGACTTTTTATCTTTTCACAAGGGTTTGGTACTAACCTTTCTCCTTAAATGAAGGGCTTGAATTTCAAATGCTAGTACTACAAAAAAATATTTCTACTAAAGTCTAACATATTGCTCATTTGTGTTCATTTTATCTGATTTTAATTTAGTTCTCAAATGTTTTGGTCTTAGGACCCTTTCTAAACTCTGAACAGTTTATTTATAAGTGTATCTATACTTACCAAATTAGATAGTAAAAGCCAACTTTTAACCATATAAAAAAGCACATATTCAATTAGTGGTTCTTAGCCTCTAGAAAACTCCACTATAACCATGTGAGATAATGAGACTGAAAAAGGCAAGTAACACCTTAGTATTATCATGAAAAAAGTATTAACCTGGTGAATCCCCTTAAATATTGTCAAAAATACCCAGAGAGACTCATATCATATGTTGAAAAACACTAGTTTAAAAGAACCACCACTAACAAAGGAAAAATAAGCTACATGCTAAATAAATGTAGGTGGGGGGGAAGACCTAGGCTGCAGAGGCACACACATGCCTTACGATTGTCTACTGAGAAGGGTACAACTGCTGGATGGACAGTGTAATAGAAAACACGGAGGGATGGCTAGTGTGCAATGGCTCACAACTACCCCTAAACATTTCTATATTTTAATTCTAGATCTAGACAATCACAGGATTACTCAGGGAACATGTGTATCCCTTACCGCAGAGATGTTTTTGTATAAATTGCGTGAGACAATCTATATAATAGATTGATAAGGGAAAATATTGCTAATTCTACATTTTTTTTTAATCTTACATT
Organism: Loris lydekkerianus; assembly: GCA_963574355.1. Classification (NCBI taxonomy): domain Eukaryota; kingdom Metazoa; phylum Chordata; class Mammalia; order Primates; family Lorisidae; genus Loris; species Loris lydekkerianus. Next base: position 17,240 of record CAUYPK010106612.1, read on the forward strand.
TTTATTCTTCTTATCGGACCCTTGGATCACTATCTCCCTATTTCTCCCAAACCTTAGGCCCTGGAAACTATCACCCTGTTCTTTGTTTTTAAGAATTTTTTTTTTTTTTTTAAATCACTTATTTAGGTTCTATGTGTAAGTAGGATCGCACACTATCAGTCTTTTTGTGCCTGACTTATTTCACTCAGCACAATATCTTCGAAATTCACCCATGTTGTTGCAGATGCCAGGATTTCTTCTTTTTAAAGGCTGGGTAATCTTTGTGTCTATGACACTCACACACACACACACACACACACACACACACACAGTTTTCTTTATCCTTTCACCTGCCAATAGACACTGAGATTGGTTCCACATCCCGGCTATGCTGACTATACTGCAGTGAACATGGGAGTGCACATTGATTTGATTGCCTCCGATGTATATTCAGGAGTGGGGATTACTGAATCATATGGAAGTTCTATTTCTAATTTTTTCAGGAAATGCCAAACTGTTTTCCAAATGACGACACCAGTTTACATTCCCATCAATAAGGTGTAAGAGTTCACGTTTCTCCATATCCTCACCAACATTTTCTTTTACTATCACCCTTCTAACAGGTGTGAGGTGATATCTCATTGTGATTTTGATTTGCACTTCTCTGATGATTGGTGATGTTGAAGCTTTTTTTCATGTATCTATTGGCCATTATATTTCTTCTTTAGAAAACTGTCTATTCAGGCTCTTTGTCCACATTTTTTCTTTCCATTTTTTTTTTTTTTTTTTTTTTTTGAGACAGAATGTCACTGGGTCGCTCTGAGTGCTGTGGCATCATTGTAGCTCATGGCAACCTCAGATTCTTGGGCTTGAGCAATCCTCTTGGCTTAACTTGGCAAGTAGCTGGAACTATAGGCATGCACTACTATGCCTGGGTAGTTTTTGTTGTTGTTGTTGTTTGTTTGTTTCTATTTTTAGTAGAGATAGAGTCTCCCTTTTGCTCAGGGTAGTCTGGAACTCCTGAACTCAAACCATCCACCCATTTCCGCCTCCCAGAGTGCTGGGATTATAGACCATCAAACCTGGCCTTTTTGTCCATTTTTTTAATCAGGGTATTTGTGTTCTTTTTATTGAGTTGTTTGAGTTCTTTATTTATTTGTATGGTTTGCTAATATTTCCTCCCATTCTGTAGGCTCTCCCTTCACTCTGTCAATTTTTCTTGGCTGTGCAGAAGCTTTTTAATTTGTTACTGTCTCATTTATCTAATTTTGCTTTTGTTGCCTATGCTTTTGGTATCATATCCAAAAAAAAAATTGTTGCCCAGACCAATGTCAAGAAGCTATTCTCCTGTTTTCTCCTAGAAGTTTCATAGTTTGGTTCTTACCTTTAAGTATTTAAAACTTTTTGCGTTGTGTTTTGTATATGGTATGAGATAAAGCTTTAATTTTATTCTTTTGTATAAGGATATCCAACTTTCCCAACACCATTTATTAAAGAGAATGTTTTTTCTCTATTGTGTGTTTTTGGTGTCAGTTTTGAAGATCAATTAATCATAAAAACATGGATTTATTTATTGGCTTTCTATTCTGCTCAGTATTTTACCTTTTTTTTTTCAGTTTTTGGCCGGGGCTGAGTTTGAACCTGCCACCTCCAGTATATGGGGCCGGTGCTCTACTCCTTTGAGCCACAGACACTGCCCCACTATTTTACTTTTTCATACATAAATCTTATTTTGTGCATGCATCATCTCAGATGTACACATGTACAGTAATTTAATTTAATTAATTGATAAACATTGGGTAATGTGCTCAAAAATGTTATTAATGGGGTGTCCACTCAAATGATTTAGCAAACTATGTTTTTTTAAATTTTATTGAAATGTTTAAAAAATATTTTAAAAAAGAAATGTTTTAGACAATTAACATTAAAATTAACAATGTCAAATATTGGTAAGGATCTGGAAAAAACTTTCATATTTTTGTAGGAATAGAAATGGGTTAACCACTTTGGGAAATTATTTGGTATTGTCTATAAAAGGGATAACAAAAATTTTCAAGCAAACATAGAAGAGTACATACTACATGATTCCATTAATTTGAAGTTGAAAAGTAGGCAACACTAGGAGGGCCTTCCAAAGAACTAGAAATGTCCTGTATCTCAATCTGGGTATTGTTTACATAAGTATATAAATATGTAAGCATTCATTGATGTCTACTTTAAAGATTTATAAATTTTACAGTATTATGATATACTATAATTAAAAAATTGAAAAAGTTATAATCAAATTAGGAAGTGGACAACTGAATTTTTCAACATCAAAACTAGAAGGATCTATGTGAACATTCTTTTTTGTTGTTATTATTCTTTGTTTGCTTTTTGGGGTTTTTTATTTTGTTTTGAGCCAAAGTCTCATTCTATCACCCTGGGTAGAATGCTATGGCGTCATAGCTTAACACAACCCAAACTCTTAGGCTCAAAAAATCTTCTTGCTTCAGCCTCCCAAGTAGCTGAAACTACAGGTGGCTGCCACAAAGCCCAGCTCATTTTTCTATTTTTACTAGAGAAGGGCAGGGTTTGGCTCTTACTCAGGATGGTCTTGAACTCCTGAACTCAAGCAATCCATCTACCTGGACTACCCAGAGTACTAGGATTATAGGTGTGAGCCACCATGCCTGCCCTACTTGAACATAAAATTCCCATGTGGACAGTAGTAAAAATACTTAATACAAAACCAAAGCTGTCCTTATTATAACCATAAATCAGTCTCACTTTCCTCCAGCACCTTTCCCTGACACTGATCATTTTTCACTATCAGGGAATAACCTGATTAGCCCCTCCTCTGAATCCATGGCAGGGGTACAGGAGTAGGGTGAGGTTGTGATGCCTTTCATTCTGACACTTTTTCTTAATACACTTGCTCTATTCCGTGGTCTCACAGAACTAAGAGTCTGTTAAACTGAGGGCAAGAAATAGTGACAGAATAAGACAGCAAAGAAGACCTTGGAGAGATTTAATATCGAAAACATGGATGGAAGTAATATTAAATTAATAGCAACATTAAAAACTTCATATACATCATGAGCATAATTAGGCAAAAAGTGCACAAAAATAAAATAATGAATATAGTACTCAAATAGCTATCAGCAGGTATCTGACATTAGACACCTTGGAAGGTGACTTTTTAATTTTTTATAAAATAGATGCTTTATTTTATTAGATTATAAATTGAAATAACATAATTTAGAAAGTTTTCATTAAACTCTATTCAAAACTCATATAAATATGTCACCTATGCCCTAATTTTCATGATTATGATGCTTTTAATTCTCAAGAATTACGAATTTCTTTCTTTCTTTCTTTTTTCTTTTTTTTTTTTTTTTTGGAGATGGAGTCTCACTAGGTCACCCTTAGTAGAATGCTGTGGCGTCATAGCTCAGCAACCTCAAATTCTTGAGTTCAAGTGATCCTCTTGCTTCAGCCTCCCAAGTAGCTGGGACTACAGGCGCCTGCCACAACACCCAGCTATTTTTAGAGACAAGATCTCACTCTGGCTCAGGCTGGTCTTGAACCTGTGAGCTCAGAAAATCCACTGACATCAGCCTCTCAGAGTGCTGAGATTACAGGTGTGTTGAATTATTCTTGTGTTCAGCTCTCCTCAAGTTATGGCTTTTTCCCAATATACCAAGATCTTTAGCCATAACATCATTCCAGTGTGGTTCATTACCTAATTCTCTGTCTTAAGCATAGACCTTCAGCTGCCTAAAACCCCAGATCTGTACCTATGTGCCTGGTAGGCTGCGTACATTATTTCTCTGTTTATACTCTGGCTCCTTCAGCAACATTCCATTCCAGCTACAGGAGCACTCACTTCTCTGGGTTCTTTGCCTTTTCCTAGCTCCTCACAACATTATCACTGTTTATTTTATCATATTCAGCTTCAACTAACTCTGGAGAGATGAAATTAATAGGTGTTAGTGTCAGTGGGACTGAATGAGTCAGGTAAAGCAATATCGGCAGGATAAGAAAAACAGGCAGGATGAGAAATACTGGCAGGGTGGTGGGCAAAAATAGTGAGGTATACACAAACCTGGGCATCATGAAGTTTGTGAATGCTATTTATTCAATATTTGTCCTTTGCAAATCTCTCTGAAATCTGATCCCCAGTTTTAGACAAGGGTCCGAATAGGAAGGGCTTAAGTCATGGGTTAGGGAAGGGCAGGGGGTTAGGGAAGTTAATGGGTTAGGGAAGGGCAGGGGGTGAATGAGTTCTAAATATATTAGTCCCCCCAGAGAACTGGTTGTTAAAAAGACTGGTACCCCTCCCTCCCTCTCTCTCCCTTGCTTCCTTAAGGTATAAATGATGGCGGGGGCAGGGGGGCTGTTGGACCCCTCTGAAGAATCCTTACATGGGCCAAACAAGGTAATTTTACTCTAACATATAAAAAGGTGGAAACTTAGTCTAAAAGCAAAAGTGTCTTTTACTTTATTTCTTTATTGACAATTTACAAGGACCTCTGAAATCAAACCTCTGTTTTGTTCCTCAGGTTTTTTGTGTTTTGTCTGTTTGCTTAAGAAAACACTGTGGCATGATATAGTATAGGATATTCAGATTATCATGACATTTATACAGAAAATAATGATTTAAAGAAGTCAGCCACAGAATTTGAGATGGTCAGAGCAATCTAACAAGGACTATGAAAAAGTCACACTTGTTATAAAAGCAAAGAACTATCTCTTTATTGAAACATTTTATTTATTTATTTATTGGTAATCAAACAGCATCTCTTGTCTAAGGGGGCTTCAAATTGAAGTAAAAACTAGTGCTAGAAAGACCAGTTAAAATTAGGTATTAGGAATCTGACTATTAGAAAGAGCGAAGACTCTGGGTAAATTGTCTTAACAAACAGTATCTTTAATCTGGGGCTAAATACATTTTTAAAAACATATTCTATTGGAGAATCTAATTTCTATAAGCTGGTTTTACTTACTCTGTGTCCAATATAAAGGTTGATTTTGATGTGTTTGTATATGTTAACAAAATCTGATTTGGACTAATTCTGTATATTCAATATAGAATTCTCGATATTATCAAGTGGCCCAATCATTGCTACCATATTCCTAGAACACCTTCCCCTACCTGCTAGAATATGTGTGTGAAAGGACTTAAAATATGAATTGGAGCTACTTAACATAGCAGAACACACCAGTTTAAATGTAGAAAAAATTGATGCTTGTATCTATGATAAATTTTACTTTTAAGAAACAAGGACTATACATCTACATATGAATGTATTGATTTAAGGGGAAGGAGAGAGAAGGAAAGGAGGAAGGAGAGGAGGAAGGAGAGGAGGAAGAGAACAAGGAAGTGGATGCCACCTACAATAACATTAACTCAACTGAAGACTCACCTATAACTTCTTGCTGATTAGGATTTATTTGTTGGTCACTCTTGTAATATTTCATCATATTTTTATCCGAATAAGATTGAAAGATAAGTTAAGACTAACAACAAAATTTGTCATGTCTTCAGCTCCCTCTGCCCCCAACACCAGGAGATAATTTCAAGAAGCAATTTTACTTCTAAGTATACAGAGTTCAAGATACATGAAGTCAAAAGAAAGTTAAAATTTGTGTGAATTTAGAATTCTCTGGAATTACAGTTCTTGAATTTTAATTATTGTTTAATTTTATTGTTTTAAATCTTTGCCATGTTTGTGTTAAGTTTACTTATGTATTTAATTTCTTAAAAAAAAAAACAAACAAACAAATCTATCCTCCAAGGCAACTTTGATTTATCTTTGTTTGCACAACAGACCAAAACACTTAAGTCATTTTTTCTAAACATGCAATGCAATATTTTCCCATTGGACCACCTCCAGCCAACTTGGAAAACAGAATTTATTCAATTCCATTAAAAGCCCTGAATAATTTTAAACACTCCATATGTATTTATAGAATAACTGAAATTGTGCTGCTTAATTAGAATACTGCTGGGCTTTAGCATAAATATTCTATCACTTATTATATACATACAAAGTACGTGATAACAGAATTCAAAGAACAAAGTCCTTTCCCCTCTGTTTCAGATTACTTTTTAAAAACTCAGATTCTTTTCACACGTAGAGGATTACACACACATACTCATATACACACATACACATTAATGTTAAAATTATATGTTAGGAACTTTTTCCAATGGTTTAATGTATACAGAAAAGCATTTCCAAGAATACTTTTTCATTATTATTACTTGCAATAATTTTTTCAAACATTCATCAATTGACACTATGTTTTTACTACATGAAAGATGAGGGGCAGCACCCCTGGCTCAATGAGTAGGACGCCAGCCCCACATACCGAGGGTGGCAGGTTTGAACCCAGCCCTAGCCAAACTGCAACAAAAGTGATACTCTGTCTTGAAAGATGAGATGATTTACAATCTCTATTGCTCTTGCTCTGACATTACCCATTTTCAAGAAATTGGCCTGACCAATTAACAGATTTATGATTGGGTCTGATTTTGAATCTAGTTCTGCTGAAAAAGTTACTAATTTTCATCATGTAACTCCAATTACCTCCTAGGTAAAATAGAGATAACGGTAGCTTCCTCAAAGGATCTTGTCAAAATTAAGTAAGATAATATATGTGAATTTGCAGGTACAGGCTGCTCTGCTATAGGTTTTGTTTTTTCCCCGGTCTCATACACTGCTTTTTAAACACTCTCCTGGGGAGCAGGAAGGCCCATAACTAAGCCTGTAGTCCTGCTAGAACTCACCAGGCCTGTGCTCTGATAAGGGCTTCCCTTTCCAAGAAGTGTGTGTCTCCCCTGTGCCTGGGCAGAGACAAATCTGGATTGTCTGATTCTCGGTACCTATGCTCCAAAATAGTCAGACTGTAAGATTCCTTTTAAGAATTCACCTTGGGGCTCGGTGCCCATAGCACAGTGGTTATGGCTCTGGCCACGTGCACTAAGGCTGGCAGGTTCAAGCCTCGCCCAGGCCAGCTAAACAACAATGACAACTGCAACGAAAAAATAGCCAGCCATTGTGTCGGGCGCCTGTAGTCCCAGATGGGAGGCTGAGGCAAGAGAATCGCTCAGGAATTTGAGGGTGCTGTGAGTTGTGATGCCACAGCACTCTACTGAGGGTGACATGGTGAAATTCTGTCTCAAAAAAAAAAAATAATAATAATAATAAATAATAAATAATAATAAAAAGAATTCAACTTGGTAAAATCATGCTATTAATTGAATTATGATTAACTTTCTTCTGGGCCAAAAGACAAAAACATAAAGCACAGACCTCTAATGTTCATTTAATCTCTTTTATGTTGAAAAAGTCATATCCTCTCTTCTTCTCTTTCTTTGTCTAAATTACCTTGATATTTACTATGTTCTTCAGCAATATTTTCTCATTCCCACTTTAGATTCTCTTTCAGATTACTCTCCAGTGGTAAGGAAATAGGTTTCTCTATCAAGCAAAGAAATCTAAGTTGCTGGGACCCCCAAAACCTACCTTCTGAATTCCCCTAGTAGCTCATGGATTCCTTCTGAATTTGATCATTGCAGATTAGTTTTCCTTATGGAAGAGAACTCACTCCCAGGTGCCCTAATCCTCTGTGTACAAACCATTTTAAAAATATAGGACTATAAGTAGGCTCAATATGAATGCTATAGAGATAAAATAAACCTCACTACAGGAATGATTTATATGTGTAATGTTCAGATCTACAACAGAATGGAGAAATATTAAACTGCTTCATCACATTGCTTCGAGTTTTTAAACCCCAGAGTGTTGAGAAAGTGTTCTCAGGGATATGGTGAGGAAAAATTAGCCTAGGATCCCCAACGAGACTCATTTCTTGAAGCCCAGGCTCAGGGAGAGGCAGCAAAATGAATCTGGGGATTAAGTCCCTTAGGCGGGAATTTAGACGTTTCCCAGACTAAACAAGCTTGTGTCCATGAGATTCATTACAGACTCAAAAATGACAGATAAATAATGTACTTTATTAATTATTTTCAAGAATTAGAAAAAACTCACATATAGAGAGGTGAAAGTACCTATATATGAAATATGTAGATGATTAATTTTTTAAACATCAGCATATAATGGTGTAAATATCTGAGATTACATTGTCATTCTTTTTTTTAAGGAATCAATAAGGAGACATTTGTGCAAATGCTAGATGACAACATGAAATTAATGGCCACTTTTATATTTATCTGCTCCTCCCGTCATCTTTAATGAGAATGAATATGCTACCATGAAATGGGCTGTGAGCAGGCAGACTTGGAAATGGGGCGAGAAAGCGCCTCTTAATTTATTCTTCCCATTATTTCCCTTCAAATTAAAACTATGCCAGCTTTGTCAAGCTTAATTCTTATGCAGTTTCACAATCTTCTAAAAAACCTCTATTAAAGCTCAAAGCTTAAGAGCTCAATAGGTCTGTCACTTAGTCTTTAAAAAAGAAAGTTGAAAATCCCCCAAACTGTTTTCATATGCATTCTCTTTTTCCCACCTCTTTCTGTAAATTATAGGAGAAAAATCTGAGTAAAGAAAAATTGTGATTTTGATTTTCCAGAAATACGATCTCAACAAGTTGATTAGGCTGTATTGTTGTTCTTTATGTAATCTGTGCCAACACAAAGTAGCATCTTGATTTTTTTTTTTTTCAGGCTAATATGTGCAAAAGATAAATGTCTAAATAGTCCAGTTCCTTGAAGGAATATCACAGAATATAATCTAAGTAAGACTAGGCCCTGCTTACACACCATTACCCTTGCTTTGGAAGGATGCAAAAAGCAGACAAATATAAAAAGGCAAGAGGGTAAAAATGACTCACAAACACACTATCTGAATGTCTGCAGAAGACATGGACCTGAGACGTTCATCATTTAACATTCATTTTAGAATAAATGCCTACTTACAAACAGGTGGTGGAATTCCAGACAACTGAAAGTCCCTCCACTGAACCTGTGTAATTCTAAGACATTATTAGTTATTCAATACCATTTTAAATGATAGCTCTTATGCTATTATTAAACATGTATTTCTAAGAACATATTGAAAGGAATTAAAAGACTACTGAGGTTTGAGAGGAGGGCACGAACAGAGAAAAATATGGTTAATGGGGAATCCCAGGTACACCAAGGACAAGGTACCCTACTGCTGAAATCTCCAGACAGCCATGTGCAGAAACTAATATCGGAGTGCCCAGCGTTTATTGAGGCAATATAGGGTGAAGTTGATGAGTATCCGTTCTGGATCCAATGGCTCTACCACTAACTAGCTATACAGATTTATTTAACTCTTTGGGCTTTACGTAATTTTGTTGAGGGTTGAATAAGTTAATACATCTAAAGTATTTTGAACATTGCTTGGCCCACCCACAATAAATGTTTATGAATATATCTATTACTTTGTTTATTCCTAATCATGGGTCCTTCATGGTAGGAGGGTTTTTCATTGTTGATTACTGAGCTTAAGTTCAAAGAATCTTGCCTAAGATAATATATCTATAAATGGTGAAACACTATTATGGGTATAGATGAGATTTAAACCCAGACATACTTCTTATCAATAAGACAAACACTTAAAACACTTAAAATACTAAAAATATATTCTCTACTTTAATCTTAGGTCCTTGATCAGTGATTCTTCAAAAATAGTCCTCAGAAAAGTAGCAAGACCATCAGCTGAGACCTTGTTAAAAGTGTAAATTTCCTAGTCCAACATATATCATTTATTATTTCAAACATGTTTTACAAATGCAGCTATGTGCAGTTACTTTTTTTCCATGGAGAATATGACAACTTCTGCAGGATCTTTAAAGACTATTCTATAGGCATTGTGAAACTTTACTTCGAAGATTTTGAACAAAAGACAGTTGACATTCTAGGATAGCTGAATTTCAGACTTGCTTAGGAGCAGGGAGCTGGATCAGTATACTACCCATTCTCTGGGTGAAATTGGATAACTCCTATAATTGATCTAGGTTCAGTTCTCTCATCAGTAGAATGAATAATCTTTTTCATGCTTTACAACTTTATATTCAACTCGGTGAACCCTTAAATCTCTCCTTGGCTATCCCTTCACAAATAGGTAGTAAAATAAAAATAAAAATATTAGAAACACAGCAGTCTGTTGGATTGAGTCATTAAGAAAAAAATGAAATTCTAGGTTTTCAAATTGGATTAGAGAAGAAAGAAACTTGTAGGGGGTTTAGAAATTTCATTTTGAAAAGGCTAAAAGTGAAGACATATAAAGTATATTAAAGTGTATATATAACATTAAGTTAATAATATAAGTAGGTTGTTTTTGTGGAGAGGAAAAAAGGATTACCAAACCACCTCATTTCTTCAATCAGAAAACAAACCATGAACCTATGTCCAGATATGACAGAATGCTTAGACTAGGAATTCAGAAACCTGAGTTTTAGTCGAAGCTGTTTTGTTACTAGTTGTGCGCTTGTTCTGGCCTCTTGGCGACTCAGTTGTTTCAGCTATAAAATGTATAGAAAAATTAAACTCCATCACATCTTAGATTTTTCTAAATCTAAAATAATTAAATCCTTGTTGATCTATTGGACCCCAGAGGTAAAGATGCATCGTTATGTAGGCCTCTGACAGTGGAAGGTGTGGCAGAAACTACCAAATGAGAAAAATGGAGAGCAAGTAAAGAGAAGTTTCAGGAAGGTTTGAGTTAATATGGACTCTGGCAGAAGTTAAGAGTTAGTCCCAAACTGAAATTATCCTCATAGTCAAGGCCATTTTGATATCAAATGATAATGTGAAGTTTCCATAACAAGGTCATACTTTTCTGTGGGGAGGGGTGAAAATACTTTTCTAATATGCATATGTAGGTAGAATATTTACTTATATGTTGGATATCTATACTAGCATTATTGTTTTAGAGAATAAGGGGAAAAAACAAAATGCACATAGGGCTCCCTCTGTAGTGACAGAAGTAAAAAGAATAAAGAAATTTTATATAGCACCAAAATCTAGCAGGGTTTTTTTTTTTTTTTTTAGAAGAAAACTATGGAAGAAAGAAGAACCACCATTACTAGTTCTATAATTTGCCGAAGACCCATTCATCCTCTTGATCCCTTGTATGTGGACACTGCTGAGTCCCTGATAACGGGTCATTAGCTTTGGAATTTGGTTATAAATTACCTCCCAGCAACCAGGTGTGAACTACAATAAATTTTTTTTTTTTTTTGAAACAGACTTTCACTTTGTTGACCTCAGTAGAGTGCTATACCGTCATAGCTCACAGCAACCTCAAAATCTTGGGCTCAAGTGATTCTCTTGCCTTAGCCTTCTGAGTAGGTGGGACTATAGGTGCCCAGCACAACATCTGACTATTTTTAGAAATGGGTTCTGGCTCTTGCTCAAGCTGGTCTCAAACCCATGAGCTCAGGCAATTCACCTGCCTGGGCCTCACAGAGTGCTATGACTGACTGTAATCAGTCTGGACCTCACTGGACTGACTGAAATCAGTCTTGATCTTTCTGGACCAAAAGAAAAGAGGATCACTAAAACTGAGCTCCTAGCTGTGAGAAAGGAGATCAGACAGGTCCCCTCATGCCTCCTCCCCTTTTTAGAGATGTTCTTTGTAACTCACTAACAGACCTAAGGCTATGCAAGACCTCTGCAGGTCCTCAATATAGATAACAAACAACTTGAGTCTGTCCAGTGCTTAGTCTCTAATTAACAGGCTCTTGATCTTAAGCATTCCTTTTCACTGATTCTTGATCTTTTAGACAAAGCCTAACTCTTTCAGCCAATTATCAGCTATGGAACTCTAAATCCACCCATAACCTGTAAGCTTCAGCCTCCAGATGATTCCCCACATTTGGGGGCCAAACTAGTGTATGTTTTCCACTTCCCTGTCTCCCTGAAATGTCTAAAACCAAACTGCAACCTCACCCATCCAGTTTACTTGTTCAAGGCTTCTTGGGTGTGGCTCGAGGTCAGGGGTCCTCAAATTTGGTTCAGAATAGACCTCCTTAAATTATTTTACAGAGAATGGCTTCTTCCAAGAAAAGATCTACCCTTATGGCTAAAAAAGGCTAAACCATATAATCAGTAGTTTTAAAATTAAACACCTCCCAGTTCCTTAACAGCTAGAGTCAGATAGGAATCAAATAGTCACCAAAAACCTTCAAAGTCTTTGAACTTTACAATGCTTTTTATTGAAAATATAATATAAAACTTGGTGGCTAATAATATTAATGATTTATGTCCTATTCATTTTGAGGAAGAGCAATCTGACATTTATAATTGTTTTGAGAGATATCAGATTCCACTGTCTGACACAGCAGGTATATTTGATGTGTCATATCCTAGCCTACTCTGGGAAATATATCATTCAAAGGGGGGAGAGTCTTTCAGGCTAATCTCCACTGGGAGGTGCCAGGGAGCACATGAGGAGATGGAAGACTGTCATAGGGTTGGGACAAAGAAAGAAAGGAAGAAGGAAGAATGAGGATGGAGAAGATAGAGAAGAAGATGGGTCTGGAGACCAGCAGCACCCAGAGCAGGCAGGGTGTTGAAGATAACGGCAAAGACTCAGGGAGGCCTTTCTCCTCGGACTGATAGGAAGTTATAGAAAGGGGTTATGCAGGGAGAGGTGACATGAGCACATATGCCTCATCAAAAGATTGTCCAGTGGGTGAAGAAAAGGTGTCCTGAAGAGTCAAGAGGATCCATGGAGTAGCTTAAGTTCTAAAAAGTTTCTACTGTGTCTCTCACTTGTCAGTAAAGCAAGCAATATAAATTGGGAACCACCATTATCATTATTGTCATCATCATCTTATTTTAGAGACAACAGAAAAGCCAGTTCCTCTAAGCACATCCCGCAGCTACATCCTAATGCTCCTTTGGGTACAGCTGCCTGTGCCAAGAGCAGCAATAGAGGATGTGCTCAGAGAAAAGCAACACAAATTAACTCCGGCAGTTGTTTGGCTAATTTTCCAGAATCCACCTTAAAAACAACAGCATTTTTCAGTGGCCAAAGATGATGGAAAATGCTGGCAAATGGCAAAATCATGGTTGAACCTACAGCAATCATGGCATGCTTAGGAGCACTGCCCCTGGGATTTCTTTTTTTTTTTCCATGCATACAAAGGAACATCTGTGTTTACATCAGGGAATATGAAATACAGGCCGAAAAAAGAAATAACTAGATGGGATTAAAGAGCCAGAATCTCCCATCTAATAGCAAAGAGGGAGACAAATAATATGACTGCCTGGTAGTTCAAATGGGTAAATACACGGGAATAAAACTAAAACCCAATTTTGACAGTACAGAAAAATCCTTGCCTATTAGCAGTGCATTGACATGCATGGTGTGTCCCCTTTTCTCGCTCTCTAAATTTATGTGTGTATTTAGGAAAATGAGGAGGAAGAGAGACAAGGAGGATGAACAATGACAGAGGGTCACTCTTCTTTTAGCCTGTCCCTACTCCTGAATTTCCTCAATCAGGAAGGCATGAGATGGAGCTACAACAGAGACTCCCCATGAGAATAATTTTGATGATTTGCCTTAACAGTTGTGAGAGTTTTAATTTTTCTAATTGTGTCACAATTGCTTTACCCTTTTAACATCTTCACAAAAAATACAGTATAGGATATCTGTAGTGGTAAAACCCAGATAAAGGTTTTAACAATCATATAAAGAAAGAACACCACCACCACCACCCCTGCACACTTCACAGTTTGCTATAGAGAACATAAAGTATTAAGTTTACATTTTATAATGTTAAAGCCAGTAAGTCTTTCTGGACATAAAATCATAAGGAAAAAGGAGACCTACTTCACCATATAAAACTTTAAAGTTGGACATGATATAAAAGAACAATAAGCAAAGTTTCTAAAAGTCAATAGTAAGCAGGGAGATAAAAATGTCTCTGAAGTTATAATTAAAAAGTCTACTGAATTTTTGAAAATATGTATCATTATTTCCCTTGGGGGATATCATGCCACCTCTAGTAACCTTGTAAAATAAGTGGTACCAAGTATAGTTAACATGTGAAACTTACTAAATGTAGAATAGAAATGTTTTAACACAATAACTAAGAAAAAGTCAGGAAGGCTTATGTTAACCAGTGTGATGAAAATGTGTCAAATTGTGTATAAAACCAGGGCATGGTACCCTATGATTGCATTAATGTACCCAGCTGTAATAAAATAAAATAAAATATAAAATAAAATAAAATAAAATAAAATAAAATAAAATAAAATAAAATAAAATAAAATAAAATAAAATGAAAGTAAATCTGGAATGTGAAGAAAAATAGCCTTTAGCTACTGGGGCTCAGAAAATGATATCCCAAGGTGAAGCCTCAGAAGTAGCTCCTTTGACCTTTTCCTGCCTGCCCATCTCTGGCCTCTTATTGTTCCTTGAAAAGAAACTAGAATCCCTCTTCCCCAAGGAAGGTCATAGAAACAAGAACCTTTTTTCTGCAAAGCATGCCATAAGCCTAAAAATATCATTCTAACCTTCCCCCACCTTTCTGTGTAACAGCTGACCACAAAGAAACAAAACAAAACAAACAAACAAACAAAAAAAACCAACCCTTATTCCAAAGGATCTTATCCATACTGGGGAGGAAGAAATGCTACAACAGAGAGGTCCAAAATCTGAATAAACAGGCCTAAGTTTCCCCACTCATTCTGCTAGATTGCCCCTTTTTTGTCCAGTCACACTTCTCCTCTCCAGCTGTCTATTCTTCATTAAACCTAAGCATAATAAAGCATAGTAAAGCACAGTGTCCCCTGCATCTTTAGGTCTTCATTCTGAAAGCTCCACGTTTTGATTATAAACCCATGTGTTATGCTTTTCTCTTGTTAACCTGTCTTCTGTTATAGGGGTATTGGCCATGACCGTAGGGTAGCGAGGAAAGGAATCCCCTTCTTTCTCTGCCCCTACCCAGCTTCCTGGGTGGGTGACTTGTGCAGAAGCAGACGGCCTGCACTTAGAAGTTTCCTGTGCTTGTTTTAATGCTGTGCTGCCAGCATCTTGAAATTTTTAATCACTTTTGCAAAAACAGGCCCTGCATTTCCATTTTGCAATGGTCCCTGAAAATTATTCCATTGTCCTGTACCTGCTGTCCTATAAACTTCCTATCTATGAGGCAGTAAGTTTGGTATTGAAATGTGTACTATGATGCTTAAGAGATAACCCTAATCCTGAAAAGTGTATAGTCTAGAAGTAGAAGTCAGCGTAGTGGTCTGATAATAATGAAACGAAGTAGACAAACATGTGACAGAGATGAAGCTGCAGAGGAGGGAATGGTTACTTGCAGACGGGAGGAGATCAGTGTCTATGGGAAAACCAGCTTTTAGATGGATCTAAAAATGAAGAGGATTTGAACATTGATGATGGGGATAAAAGGCGAGGAGGCAGTGCGGTGTGGGAAAGCACATGAAGTTCGTTTGGTTTGTATGCGGTAAGAGGAATCCAGGCTAAAAAAGCTGGCTGTCTTTGGCTATAAGGGAATTTTGAATATCCGACTAATGAAGCTGTAAATAATTCAACTGGAACAGTGAACCAGGAAAGGGTTGTAGAGAAAGAACCAGTTGGTCACAGTTATAATTAAGGAAGATTAAAGCTGGCCTCGGGCAATGATGGTCATCCTGTCACCTCTCTAGACTCCAGCCTAGTCATACATCTACAAATTATGTGAGCTGGATGTTTTATGGAGTGGCCAGATGGAAAGTGACATCAAAATCAGCACCCACCTCTTTTTTTATGCAACCAGTTAAACTCTGCCTGCTCTAAGCTGACCAGCCTAAAATGTTCACTCACTCTGGAGAGTCAGTTTTATTGTTTAAGGTTTGAATTGTTAGAACCAATAATGAAAACTAAGGCAGCTCTGAGTATAATCTACCTCCCCAAAAAGTACAGTCAGAGTTGATTAAAACACATACATGCACACCCACAGAGTGAGACATCTCCATCTCCCCAAGAGTGCTGCTACGTCAGTCCAGATAGCATTGGCGCTTGGTCCATTTCCTTGCAAAAACAAACTTATAGAAGCGAAAATCAACATCACAAGCGCCACACTTAGATATGTGGGTCATTATGACAGTTTTGAGATGCACAAAAATCAAGAAATGTAAAATTTGCATGACAGAAATAAATGAAGCCCTCTCAGCAACATCAATATGCCAAGCAAGTTGAAACTTGCATGAGTGAGTCAGAAAGGACTCTGTCAACTGTGTTTCTTGGAAGTGAAATAAAGGACTGTGATGTAGTCTGTCTCTAAACTTTCACGGTGACCCACATATATGACAAAAATTTCATTGATTACCATTTGGAAGCTTTATCAGAGCCGCATCAGAAGAAACCAATAACTCTTATACTTTGTAAGTAAAGGATTAAAATGAATCCTCATTCTCTCTGTCTCTGTCTCTTACCCTACACATGTGCACACACGCACACCTATACACATATACATCAACACACGCATACGTATATACTCCCCTTTATATCTGACACCCAAGTAGTTTAATTTCTTTATAAATCTGCTAAATATCAAATAGAAAGTTATACTTCTTCCTCTTCTAATTGTTTCACCCAATGACATTAAAAAAAAAAAAAATGCCAACACCCTGATGGCAGAATAACACTAATTTATTACTATTTAACATCACATTAGAAGTATATTGTCCATTTAGCAGGAATATAAAAGATGTTGTATGGAAATGAAAAATGAATAAAAAAGTAGAAACAAAACAAATCAGCCACAAGAAGTATCCAAGTTAAAAAATATTAAAATTGCACCTTAAGAAAATCCAACAAAGAATTGTTAAGATGCATCACTATAACAAAATGTAAATTTGACGTTTTAGGTCCAATTTAACATTTCTTCACCAAAAATTAAAATATGAAGTCAAAATGTATAATGAAATTCTAGCTCTCAAAAATGAAATCCTATTTAGTTATATACTCTCTTTAGCTCACATAATCTATGCATCAATATTTAATAATGGTTCTGTTTGTTTTAAAAAGATACAAAGTTACTTATTAAAAAGTCATCAGAATTGTCAATATTCTTTTTAATAATAAAATATTTCCTTTAAAATACACTTAGAGAGAAATAAATTCATTTCAGTGAGTATCAGTATATTTCTAAGAAATGAAATGCTAGCTCTTTTTTCCCAATTTCCACCCTATATTGAGTTATTATGGAAATATATAATATAAAGGGAAAAAGGGTTTTGATATTTCAGAACTAAACATAAAATGAATTTAATTTGGGAAATTAAACTGAGGATCAAAGGATAATAAGCTTTTTCTTAGAACTTTTCCTTCTTAGTCATCTGACCTTTCATAGGGAAATTCACACAAGAGATGACTCAGTCTTCAAGTGGGGGGTCTGTGCAGAAGAGGTACCATAAATATATTAACCAATCAATACTTAGAGATGAACTCAATATCCTTTTTGGCTCAAAAAAAATGCTCATTTTTTTCCTGAGATGCATCTTCTACAAAAGCACATTGAATAGCTAAAAACAGGTGATAAAATTCTGAAGTTCTGACTTCGCCATCTATCATGAAAATTGACACCAGAAAAATAAAAAAATCCTGTCCACATTCTTGCACCACTACAAATGTGTAGGCTGTTAAGACTGACGTAAAGCAAAAAATGTTCACCATGCTGCATTTCTGATAATAGCACTGAAAAGAAAATAAATTAATGCTCTCAAAAAGAGAAAAGAAAACATCCTACCTTTTTAAAAATTCCATGTATTCCGTGTGCTTGATGAGTCCTGTCCTCATCATTATTGTCTGAAAACATTGTCGGTCAATGGCCCAGAGTTTCACATTTACAAGAGCTGGAGAAAAAGAAACCAAATAGGGAAAAATTAATTAGAGAATTTCAACTGTGAACAACATCCTGCAAAAGAGAGGAGTTATTCATGAGAGATAGGAGAATGACTAACCTTTTACACACATTTTGAGCTAATATCATAATGCTGTCCTATTTTATTAAAAAATCATGTATGCTTACAGGTAAAATGTAGTTTATAAGTTTCCGTAGTAGTATTATTATCTCCTAGGAAGGTTCCTGTCATTCTGTGTCCCTTAGGACATGGTAATATCCAAGCATGTCAAAAGTATTTAGTAATTCAAGGCTATACATGAAGAAAATAGCTTGGAAAGAAAAATTGTCCACAATTAATACCCTGGTAATTATCTAAAATGGTGTTAATGACTCATATGACCATATTTTAATGATAAAAAGTAGAGGTAAAAAAATCAGTTTCATGTTTGGAGGACATTTTGTACTATAGAAATAATAATTACACAATGATTTCCACACAAATCTTGTTTTACATATCGTGACCTGTGTTCAAAATTGCATGGAAGTTTTCTTAGATATGTTTGTCGAATTTTAATCTCTACTCTTTTATACCACTGTCTTTGACAATGCATAATTAAATGTCAAAACTGAGTACCACAGGACGTCACCATTTGATCTATTAAGCATATCACTAATAGACAAGTTTTAAAGTTTTAGAAAAAGGCAGAGGTTATTGAATAATAGATCAAGACAAACTTAGATTTTAAGATATGAACACAGTGAAGAACCTTGGTAACTGTTTTGGCATGATGGGTATGTGAGGGGTTTATTTTATCATTCTCTGTACTTTTATATATGTCTTCAAATTTTTATAACAGAAAATATTTTGAGTTAGCACAAAAACTAATGAAAGCCAATTCATATATCATACTTACTGGGGGTGGAGGGTAGAGAAAGAGTGCCTGGGAGTTTAAGAAAGACCATTGATAAGGCCAAGATATAGTTATTGGGCTAAATATAAATAGATGGAAACATGCAAGTCTCTGTTCTTCACAGTTCTCAGACCAAACCCAGTGGATGCAACTGGGGGTGAGGGAGGAGAGTAGTTTTACAAATGGGTGGCTAACATGTAGACAATATTTTGTAAATGTTTTGTAAATATTTTGTAAAATTTCGTAATGAATATTTTATTAATACAGGAATATTTAGTTACATTTTCCCTATATCTGGCAACTTTAGGGGCAACCTTTGGGACATCCTTTAATTCACTTAAAAAAACTGTAAGATTGGATGATATAGCCATGAAGAAGTGGAGAAATCAGAACAACATTCCTAACAGGTGAAACTGCAAATAGGAGCTTAAAAATAGGAGGAATTGAGCTAAAAAGAGAGGTGGACAAATTATAACTGGGTAAGGAACATACATAAACAAGAGCAGAGCTGACAGTGAGCTCAGGAGGCTAGTCGGGGAATAGTCTAAAACGGCTGTGATTTCTGTAGGGTCGTTGCACAGTTTGGGAGTAAGTTGATACAGAAGCCCTAACAGAAAGCTATTCAATTTCTTAAAAAGACAAAGCAAAGCAAAGAACCGAAATGTATCAAAAGGGTACACTATGGGTACATCAAAACATTTTTAAATGCTTATGAAAAATAGAAGAGAATAAAATAAGTATTTCCATATTCATAATCACTCTTAATGATTTTTAGATATTTTGCTGTATAGCTACACCTCCCACTTGAGGACAAATTAGGATGCACCAACCAGTTTTGTTATTTTAAAAATCACGGCAATAAAAATAGCTTTTAACACTCATATATAATACATATTTTGATATATACATATAAATATATATTTTTTAATGCATCTTAAAGTAATGAGTAGAAGTGGAATTTCTCCATGAAGGAAAGTATACATATATTTTAAGGCTTTGCCCTGCAGAAAGACTTAAGAAATTTCTACTCCCAGAAGTAGTATGCGAAATTTCCACTGTAGGCTATTAAACCAAGAGATAAAACCATTATGACAGCTGAGAAAGATCTATCTCGAAAGGGCACAAATTGGATTAGGAGATACCTCAGCCAACAGAATACAGACCAACAATGGTGCTTCCAAGTAACAATTTATGACTGCAGGGCAGAGCAGTAATACAATGAAAGCTCTGTGTGAGGAAATACGGTAAGAGGTTGTGTGAGCAGTTTCAGACAAGGAGCAAAGAGTGCCAAGCAGAGGCCACACTCAGGAATCAAGTAAGGAGAGTCTTAGTGAATATGGCAGCAATGGGAATGGGAGCACAAAGGTTTGGAAGTCCTGTGCCTGCAAGCACATGTGTATGCGTGAATGCGTGAATATGTGTGTGTGTGTACTGTGATCAAGCTATCTGCAGCAGTCTAATTCTGCAGCATATTCATCAAGCCCAGGCACTGTCCCTGGTTCCCCCATGGATGAACATCCTCTCTGTCCTATGAATTGTTACAGTTTTTTCTATCTGATTTTGTCTATCTGGTATTCTTCACTGGTGTTTAGCTCATGGTACCAATATGGTTATTTATCTTTCATAGGTCTATGTTGTGTTCCCTTATATAAATCTGCATGTTCTTTCAGAGAAAAGTCCCCTGTCTAATTTCTTATTACCTCCCTTTCCATTAGAAATTAGCTTTTCCTTTGGTAAGAGTTAGGAGTATTTGTTGATTAATGTAATTTATATGCATGAAGCTCAACTGCCAAAAAAAAAAAAAAAAAAAGAGAGAGAGAGAGAATGTAAGCGTAGGTGATCTCTGATGTTACACTAAAATACCTAAACTGAATTGATCAGATTTCATTATCCATGTGTTGAAAAATTCAATAATTTCATTTTACTTTTGTTTCCTTTTAATATGGGCTATTGTCTCTACCTGGAATTTGCCTTTCAGATATTTTTGCATGATAATGAACATGGCTTGATGAAATTACAGATCTGTTCATGGCCTTGGGCAAGATGCCAAAACCTTTTTCACATTTAGCCTTGGCCAACAAACACATTACTCAAGTCAGTATTTTATAGGTGGGCAAGCATGACTAATAATAATCACCTTGCCTTATTATCAAAAACATGGTTATATTAGAATTGTGATTAACATCTTTCTTCTTAAACAGCCTGCTGCGTACAGCTCTGTTGCTTCTGCAACTTAAACCATTTTTAAAAAATGTCTTCATTTACCTTTGATCTTAGCTGGTATATTAATCGCTACAGAGAATAAGCACATCATAACTAAAATTTCCATGATGTGCATGATGATTACTGTTGGTGAACATTTAATTCTGAAGGACATAAAACAGAGATAATAATGGGAAGGGACTTTCCTTTTTGTGCAAGTATTTATCTAAAGTTCTTTGCTGAGACATATACAGGTATCATTTGTTGGGGTAAGGCCCATTCCACTTACTGGAAAGCACATAAACTTCGTTACTCTGATATCTGTAATTGTATGAGTATACTGGGAAAACCTTCAACATAGGAAACAGGTGGCCTTCATTAGGGGACACCAAGATTCAGAGGAAGGAGCTATAAAATTATGCTAGACTCTGAGACCACAAATCTTGATTTGTCTTAAATTCTTCTACTGGGGAATTCATCTGCTGTTCAATTCAAATTCTGGAAGAATATTGAGAAAGCATATGTGATTATAAAGCACTTATAGACTCAAATATTTATTCAGCCCATATTTATTTTACACCAATATGGCAGACATCAGGACTAGATGTAAAGGATAGAAAACAAATTTACAGTGCCTGCCTGCAAGAAAACTAGTGATCGAGTACAGAAGTGGACTATTGCTCCTGTCAAATCTGGCTTGTCGTCTGTTTTTGTACAGTCTGTGAACTAAAAATGAGATTCGTATTTTTAAATGGTTAAAAAATTTTAAAAGAAGTATATTTCGTGCTACATGAGAATTATATGAAACAAATTTCAGTGTCCATAAATGTCTTACTGGAACACAGCCATATCCACTAATTTACATATTGAACTGAGTAAGTGCAACAGAGACCATATGGACCACAAAGCCTAAAATATTTCCTATCTGGCCCCTTACAGAAAATACTTGCTGGTTCCCAGTCTATCATAAAAGAAAAACAAATCAAGAGATAAGGGTTACCATGGGTAAGTTTCTGACACTGTGAATACACAGAAAAGGCAATGCATACTTTCTGTGGGGTGGAGCGGGAAGAGCTCCCAGCAAAAGCTTAGAAGGAAGAGAATTATCTAAGCCAGGGATCTACACGTGGTGTTATGGACTGAATGTTTGTCAAAATTCAAATACTAAAGTCCTAAGCCCCAATGTTATAATATTAGAGGGTGAATCCTTTGGGAGATGATTAGGTTTAAATGAGGTCATGAGAGTGCAGCCCATATGATGAGATTTAGTGCCCTTATAAAGAGAGGAATATACAAGAGAAAGAGCTCTCTCATTGTGTGTGAACACATCAAGAAAAGATCACAGGAGGAACTAACCAGGAAGACAGACATCACCAAGAACTCGACCATGTTGGTACCTTAATTTTGGACTTCTAGCCTCTAGAAATGTAAGAAATCAGCATTGGTTGTTTAAGCCACCTGTCTGTAGTACAGATGGTTTTTAATTCACAATGGTTCCACTTATGGTTTTTTAAATTTACAATGATGTGAAAGCAATATGGATTCAGTAGAAACCATACTTTAGCACAATTTTCAAAAAATTACAGGAGATATTCAATACTTTGTTATAAAATTGGCTTTGTGTTAGACAATTTTACTCAACAATATGCTACCATAAGTATTCTGTGCATGTTTAAAGTGGAGTAGACTAAACTATGATCTTTGGTGGGTTACATGTTTTAAAAGCATTTTTAAATGCTTAATTAATGCTTATGATTATTTCAACTCACAGTGGGATATAATCCCATTGTTAGTTAAGGAGCATATTTATTTGTTGTAATAGTCTGTCAGCTAAGACACCTGGCAATCACAGAGCCCCAAGGTGTTCATGGATGGAACTCAAAGAGATTCTTGAATATAATGGGGGGGAAAAAACACCTTTATTTTTACTACCCTATAACTGAAATTTTGCATTTCTTTCATTTAGAAATATGAGCAATAAACCACAGTAGTGGTCTGTCACCAATAGAAACCATGCTATTTTTATATCATCCTACATATGCTATAGATATCTTAAATATAATTTACACTCACCACTACTTTAAAATGATAGCAGTTACTAGACCCACCCCTAGATCTTATAAAAATAAGTTATTATAGCATAATTGATTATTAAATGTTATCACTATATTTCAGTATAAATGATTTTCTTTGTTATCCTATGTATTTTATTTTACACTTTTCAAAATGTTATTTTTAGAAGGGTCTGTATGCTTTGCCACAATGACAAGTAGGCCTATTGCATCTATAAGATTAAGATCCTTCTTCTAAGCCAAATTCTGGAGGATGGCATAATCCAGAGAAGGAGGTGGTGGGAGTGATAAGGATAGGGATGATATTTAGCTGCTCTGCATCCATAGGGGCATGGCACATGTTAAAAACTTGAAAACACAGTAGAACACCCATATCTGACCCCCTCCATACTTGACCACCTCCTTAAGTTGACCTCATTTTCACAGACTGGACATGCACATGTATCAGTAGAGTAGGCCTAGTTCCTTATGTTGATCATCTCTGTATGTTGACTAGTTTGTTACAGTCCTCTGGGTAGTCAACTTACAGAGGTTCTACTGTATGTAGTAAACAGCTACTTCCCTGAGTTCTCTGACTGTTCCCCTAGGCCTTACTTAGCATCCTCTAGGATCCCCACAGTTCAATAACTAAAGGGTTAAGACTGAGCTCAGCAGGTTCCCAAACTAAGCATACCAAGCATACCTCTAGATATTTTTATCTGTCATCCCAGCACCACCACCACCATCACTACCATGGTTTCCAGAAAGAAGCATCTCCTCACATATAGAAAGAAGAAAAGTAACTTGAAGGAACCTGAAAGTGGTCCAGGTTGCTAAGATGTTAGGAGGCAGTCAGAGGTAAAACTGAAGTGATAAAGCAGAAATGGTTAGAGGGCAAAGGTTCTTGTTTATCTTGCTGTGGAATTAGGACTTGAAGGTGAGGTAAGTGAGGAGTGGACACTGAAGGACTGAAAGCTTGTGATTCATTTTTAAAAAGACTGTGTTAGGAGAAGGATAAGTCTAAAGGGAGAGGTAGAGGTAGAGATAGACAGAGGTATGAGAGAGAGAGAGAGAGAGATGATAGAGGTAGAGAGAGAGAGATGATAGAGATGGAGATAGAAAGAGACATAGAGATGGAGATAGAGAACCAGAACTCCCTGGCTAGGGGCAGCCCCAGAGGGTTACTCCCTACAAAGATACAGCAACAATAGAGTGATCCCGCTGGGGTCTAAACTTGGAGAGACACCTCCCCAAGTCTGAAGATGCCCAGAGGCAAAGATGAAAAACAATCATGAGGTGAAATCAACAGAAAAACTCTGACAATATGAATAATCAGAGTAGATAAATGCCCCCAAGAATCAATGGGGCAGACACAGCACAAGATCCCATGCACAAACAAATAGCTGGGATATCAGAAATAAAATTCAGAATCTGGATAGCAAATAAGATCAAATTAAAATTCCAAGCAGTAACCCAAAAGATATCTTAAGAATTCAATGAATTCAAAGACCAAATGACCAAAGATTTTGACATTTGAGACAAGAAGTTGCAGCCCTCAAAGATCTAAGAAACACAGTAGAATCCCTCAGTAACAGAATGGAGAAAGCAGAAGAAAGGATTTCTGACATTGAAGACAAAGCTTTCGAATGCTCCCAAACTCTCAAAGAGGAAGAGAAATAGAGGTCAAAAACAGATCACTCTCTCAGAAGAAAACCAATATTCATCTTATAGGGATCACCAAAAACAACGAAGTGGCTTCACAAGGCACAGAGTCTCTTCCCCATAAGATTATGAAGGAGAACTTTCCAGACATGCCAAGAGATTCTGAAATTCAGATAGTAGACAGTTTCAGAACTCCAGCATGACCCAACCCAAATAAGACATCCCCAGAAACATCATAATCAATTTCACTAAAGTTCATATGAAGGAGAAAATTCTGAAAGCAGCCAGACGAAAGAAAACCATCACCTACAAGGGCAAGAATATTAGAATGGATGCAGATCTCTCTGCTAAAACTTTTCAAGCTAGAAGAGAATGCTCATCGACTTTTAATCACCTAAAACAAAATAACTTTCAACCCAGGATCCTGTACCCAGCTAAACTGATTTTCATTTATGATGAAGAAAATAAATACTGTATATACTCGAGTATAAGCTGAGTGTTTTCGGCACAAAATTTGTGCCGAGTTCAGGTTTTTCGGCACAAATTTTGTGCCAAAAAAACTCGGCTTATACTTGAGTATATTCAGTACTTCAATGACATTCACATGTTGAAGAAATTTGCCATAACTAAACCAGCTCTGCAGGACATTCTCAGACCTATCCTCCATAAAGACCAACGTAATCCTCCACCACAAAAGTAAACCCACCCAGAAAATTTTGATCAAATTCCAACTTCCAGAGTTGCAAAAGGATTAAAAATGTCCACCGGACTCTCAAAAGGCTTATCAATATTCTCAATTAATGTGAATGGTTTAAACTGTCCTCTAAAGAGGCACAGGTTGGCTGACTGAATACAAAAACTCAAGCAAGATATCTGCTGCATACAAAAATCACATCTTACATTAAAAGACAAATATAGAATAAAATTGAAGGGATGGTCATCTATACTCCAGGCAAATGGAAAGAAGAAAAACGCAGGTGTTGCAATCCTATTCACAGACACAATAGCCTTTAAACCAACCAAAATAAGGAAGGATAAGGACGGACACTTCATATTTGGTAAAGGTAATACTCAAGATAATGAGATTTCAATTATTAATATTTATGCAACCAACCGGAACACAACTCAATATATAAGAGAAACTCTAACAGACATGATCAACTTGATTTCCTCCACTTCCATAGTAGTTGGAGTTTTTAATACCCCTGTAGCACTGCTGCATAGATCCTCCAAAAAAAAAGCTAAGCAAAAAAATTTTAGATTTAAACTCAACCATTCAACATCGGGACTTAACAGACATCTACAGAACATTTCATCCCAACAAAACTGAACGCACATTCTTCTTATCAGCCCACAGAACATACTCCAAAATTGACCACATCCTAGGCCACAAATCTAACCTCAGCAAATTCAAAAAAATATAAAGTATTTCTTGCATCTTCTCAGACCATCATGGAATAAAAGTTGAACTAAATAACAACAGGAACCTGCATACCCAAAAACATCGAAGCTAAACAACCTTATACTGAAGAATACATGGGTTATAGATGAGATTAAGAAGGAAATCACCAAATTTTTGGAACAGAACGACAATCAAGACACGAATTACCAGAACGTCTGGGATACTACAAAGGCAG
This sequence comes from Loris lydekkerianus, assembly GCA_963574355.1. Classification (NCBI taxonomy): domain Eukaryota; kingdom Metazoa; phylum Chordata; class Mammalia; order Primates; family Lorisidae; genus Loris; species Loris lydekkerianus. Next base: position 43,517 of record CAUYPK010106612.1, read on the forward strand.
TCCCAAGAGGGAAATTTATAGCACTGCAAGCCTTCCTCAAGAAAACTAAAAGAGAGGAAGTTAATACCTTAATGGGACATCTCAAGCAACTGGAAAAGGAAGAACACTCCAACCCCAAACCCAGCAGAAGAAAAGAAATAACCAAAATCAGAGCAGAATTAAATGAAATTGAAAACAAAAGAATTATACAACAGATCAATAAATCCAAGAGTTGGTTTTTTTTTTTTTAGTTTACTTTATTTTTTAGTTTATTTATTTATTTATTTATTTATTTATTTTTATTGTGGAGAAGGGGCAGGGAAAGAAGGCGGGGGAAGAGGTGAGTGACAGGGTCGGGCCAGTGGCATGGTACCACATTGGCTGTATCTAGGTAGAGGCAGTTTCAGGCCGG
>CAUYPK010106614.1:0-40371 GCA_963574355.1 Loris lydekkerianus
GGAGCTGGAACATATTCTCCTTAGCAAAGTATCCCAGGAATGGAAGAAAAAGTATCCAATGTACTCAGCCCTACTATGAAGCTAAATTATAGCTTTCACATGAAGGCTATAACCCAACTATAGCACAAGACTATGGGGAAAGAGCCAAAGAAGAAGAAAGGAGGGGGGAGGTTTAGGCGGAGTGAGGGTAGTGGGTGGGGCCACACCTATGGTGCATCTTAGAATGGGTACAGGCAAAACTTACTAAATGCAGAATACAAATGTCTACGTACAGTAACTAAGAAAATGCCATGAAAGCTACGCTGAACAGTTTGATGAGAATACTTCAGATTGTATATGAAAGCAGCACATTGTACCCCTTGATTGCACTAATGTACACAGCTATGATTTAACAATAAAAATTTAAAAAGTAATAATAATAAAAAAATTCAAAAAAATAAAAATACATACTTAATAATTGTTGAACACAGGGACTTGCCTTTTCATTTTGTATTGGACCCCACAGCTTACGGAGCTGGTTCATCTTCACTTTATGATGCTGCATTTGTCCATTTCTCCATCCCGGCGACATCCCTCCTTGTTTCTCTGGCAGGCTGCTCGTCTCTTTCCTCTGCTCCAAAATGTGGTCAGTCTTCGGTCTGTGTTCTGCCCATTACTTCTCTGTACTTTAGCTGCTCTCTTCATAAATGATTCCCAAACCCATAACTCAAGCTTTAAGAATCCCTAGCCCCACCTTGTCCAATCATCTGCTGAATTTTTGGTAGTGAGATTCTTCTCACACTTCATGCTCTGTGAGTAAACCTTTTTTACTCTTCCATCAGCTTCTACCAACTTCCTCGTATTTTCAGTGGAATAATCACTTTGGGGTCATCTTGATGAGAGGATATCTGTCAATCAGAACTACCTTTAATCTTTTGATGATCTTCTCTGTATGTGAATTTATTCCAGAATTGTGAATACCTTCAATCTAATGGACAGTTTCCAAGCCTCCTTTGTACCAAGTGTATGACTTCAGATGTATTATTGATTGATGCATCCACTCAAGGTTTCGTCTAGGGGACAAACTATAGGAGGAAAGAGGAGAGGCTCAGTACTTTCCAATTTTGGTGGTTCGGGTCATAACAGAGCCATGTTTTATAATTTTTTAAAATCAAATTATGTGTGTCTACTGGTCTTACACAGTCTAAGGAAAGCCACGAAGAACAATACAATAAAAGCAACAAAATCTGGCCGCTCAAGAGAGGCCCGTGGAGGTGTGATTCATGGGATACATCAATTTTATACAAACTTTTTCCTTTTTTTTTAGAAATGGGTGTCACTCTGTCACCCAAGCTGGAAGGCAGTGGCGTGACCATTGCACACTGAACCTCAAACTCCTGGGCTCAAGCCATCCTCTCACCTCAACCTCCCCAAATGCTAGGATTACAGGTGTGAACTGCTGCACCTGACCTATGCAAGCTATTTTTAGCAACCGGGCAAGGCTTCATTTTCCCCAGCTATAATTGCCTGAAATCACCAATATTGATTTTATTTCTTAAATGAGTTGGGCATGTGTTTGCATTTTCTTTTTCTTAAAGATTCCATCAAATGCAAGTGTGCTTTGCTCAAAATATTAGGGAAACAGTCAGATACGTGCACAGAGTTGTTTGCATAGGAACATCCAGGGCAGAACTGTTTACCCACAACCTAAATGTCTCCCTGAAGGAGATTGTTCAGTAAACTATGGTAAATGTGCATAACCACATAACTTTGCATTAGTCTTTCTGTGTAACAAGCCAGCTACAACTAAGTGGCTGAAGAGAACAATGACTTCCTATTTCTCAAAATTATGTAGTTTGACTGGGCTTGACTGCTGTGATGTCCTCTGGGCTCTCCTGAGCGTCTAAGACTTCTAAGAGATCTAAGACAGCCTCTCGCACATGGCCAGAGCCTTGTGAAGACAACTGGGACAGCTTGTCCACTCTCACCACATGGTTTTTCTTCACACCATCAAGGTGAGAGTAGACCTCCTGAGAAGTCATACAGAAGTCACCGGATGTTGCATCTGACACATTTAATTGGTCATAGCTTGACATGAGTCCAGCCCAAATCCCACTCTCTCAACAGAAGAAGCTGTAGAAAATTTGTGGCCATTTGGGGACAGATAGTAAAATTCATATTTCACCAAATTCACTATTCTAAAGTATACAATTCAGGGGCACTTAGCATATTCACAATGTTATACAAGGCATTGTGACTATTTAAGTTCTGGAATATTTCCATCTCCTCAAAAGAAAACCCATCCACATCACTCTGAGTCCCACCAGACACTGCTTGGCTGTCCGTCTGTGTGGGCTTGCTGAGTCTCGATCCTTCATCCAACTGGACTCATGCACTGGGGACCTGGGCCTGGCATAATGTTCTCAAGGTTCATTCATGTCTATGTTTGACTTTTTGAGGAACTGCCAAATAGTTTTCCTTTATGGCAATTTTTAATCCAAAACTCTATAAAACAGCTAGAATGATGAAGTGTGTATCTACAGGTACTGATGAGGAAAAAGGGACAAATAAAAGAAAAGTTATAGAATGACATGTTTCCTCTGTATTTACAGACATTTTTTTAGAATACAGTGTCCAAAGGCAGACAATTGAATTTTCTCTGACAAAGCGTGGAGAGCTGGTTGTCCCTAAGATGCTCAAGGATACTGGCTCCTTGCAGCCCCCAGAGTTCACGAGGGCAGCAGGAGGGAGCAGGGGTGACGAAGGACGGAGGGTGAACCCCCCCACGGCATCTTATGGGTCACACCTAGAAGTCATCGCTCCTCACACCCACTCATGTTCTATCGGTTAGGGAATACTGAGAAATGTAATACAGGTAATTATTTTGGGTTTTTATTTGCTCAGATAAAATCACTCCTTAGAAGAAAGAAAGAATAGATGTTAGAGAACAACTGGCTCTCTATTCTCTTACAATAAAATTAAATGTGTAGAGAGCTCTAAGTGAAAGAACAAAAATGATGAACAGATGTTCTCTCTAGTTGGTAAGGATAGGGGCAATTTAAAATTTATATTTTACCCTCTTCTGTATTTCTGATTTTTTGGTGATGCCTGTACAATCATAAAATCATTCTTACTTTGACGATTAAAACACACATTTCTTCTCTAGGAACAGAACTTAATTAATTTATTCTTCCTTGCTTTCAATAAATGTAAAAAAATTCATTTTTCTATCTATCTTATCAGGCATTAGGAAATATAAAGATGAGTTAGATAGGGGTCTCTGTTTTTTTGTTTGTTTGTTTTTGTTTTTTCTTTTTGAGACAAGATTTTGCTTTATTGCCCAGGCTGAAGGATAATAGTGCAGTGGCCTAATCACAGCTTACTGCAAACTAGAATTCCTGAGATCAACTGATCTTCCTGCCTCAGCCTTGCAAGTAGCTGACACTTACAGGTGCACAACCCCACGTCCACCTTTTTTTTTTACCTTTTTTTGTAGAGACAAAGTCTTGTTCTGTTACCCACACTAGTCTCAAACTCCTGGTCTCAAGCAATCCTCCTACCTTGACCTCCTGAAGTGCTGGGATTACTGGTATTAGCCACTGGCACCTATTAAGGGAATTGAAGGACCAGCTGCAGAAGGAAATTTCTGTAATAAAATTAAGCACAAAGATGTAAAGGATATCAAAATAAAGAAGGATGCTTATTGGAAATGTTGAAGCCCTAACACCTAGTGTCTCAAAATGTGGGTATTTGCAAATAAGACCTTTAAAGTGGTGATTAAATTACAAGGGGGCCCACTCGACCCTAATCTAATCTGACTGGTATTCCTCACAAGAAGAAGAATTAGGATATCCAGACACTAGGAATACACAGGACAGAGGAAAGACCATGTGAGGACACAGAGAGAAGGTGGTCGTCTGCAAAATCAAACTTGCAGACGTCTTGATCTTGGACTTCTAGCCTCCAGAATGGTGAGCAAACGAATTTCTATTATATACGCTATCCAGTCTATAGCATTTTGTATGGAAGTCCCACCAAAATAATATAAGCAATGAGAAACAAAACTTGCAGAGAAAGTTGCCCTTGAACCAGAGCTCAGTGGATGAGTCCACCAGACAGAGAGTCCACCAGACAGAGTCCACCAGACAGAGAGAGAAAAGTATATTGCAGGTAAATGCAAAAGACTCGAAGATGGGAAATGCATTTGCAGCAAAGGGTGCCAAGTTCAGAGAGGTTAGGGTAGAAAATGTTATGTGTGTATTGTTTTAGGAGACAAACTTAGAAAGTTTGATTTTAAATTTATATTAAGTTAGTGTACACTTAGTGATATGCTGGGAAATGTTTATCTACTCTTCAGGCAGGAAAAGCTCTGATTTATAAAATTACCAGTTTCTTTGGGGTAAATATCTCACCATGGCTGATTTCCAGCTACCAACACGATTTGTCGAACACCAAGTTGGGAAGAGATGCAGTGACCACATCATTATTTAGAATTTCCATCATAATATTAATACATACAATAGACACCATGACCTTGAGTGTGCAGAAATTAGCAAAGGGTGCTAGAATAATTTGGAAACAATGAACTTTGTTTATTTGCTGCTTTTGATTTTAATAGAATTTTTTTTTTTTTTTTTTTTTTTTTTTTGCCATAGTATTACTATGGCACCCACGGTGGAGTGCCGTGGGGTCACAGCTCACAGCAACCTCAAACTCTTGGGCTTCAGTGATTCTCTTGCCTCAGCCTCCCTAGTAGCTGGGACTATAGGTGCCCTCCACAACACCCAGCTAGTTTTGGTTGCAGTTGTCATTGTTTAGCAGACCCAGGTCAGGCTCCAACCCTCCACCCTCGGTGCATATGGCCATCTCCCTTACTCACTGAGCTACAGGTGCCGAGCCAGGTTTTAGTAAAATTTATTTAACCGTATGGTTATGTAACTTACATTTTGAATACCGTCTGTGTTGACCAACCAGTTTGCAAAATTCCTGAAAATTTCAAAATCTGCTGTCATGGATTGGTATGAACACACCCGTTTACCACTGCTATTTCATGGGTTATTATGCTGTCCTTGGTGGGTTAGGACCCAAAAACATAAAAGTTATGCATAGCAAATGTTTTTTATCTGGTTAAAGATATCTCTCTCTCTCTCTCTCTCTGTCTCACATGCTAAAAAGAAACTTGATGTGATTGGTTTCAACCATCACAGAAATGAGAAATCAACTAGAGCCTTCAAGAAGGAAGGTTAAGAGTAATTTGGGGAATGCAAGAAGAAAACAAGAAAGATACAGAGCTCCAAAGAGGAGACCGTGAGATGGAGAGGACGCTGAACAGGGAGTTTTCTAACTGGATGCCCTGTGTCGTCTCAGCTTCTCAGTCAACTAGGAGGTAAGGTGAGATGCATGATTCGCTCTCATCAATGTACTAGGTTAACTAGTCGTTATCTTGAAAGCCAGAATGATGCCAGAGCAAGGGAGCAAGTTAGAGAAGAAAGGATTCTGTCCGGTACAAATGACAGGGTGAGAAGGGTGCAGAGAGGAAAGACAGAATGTCTGTGGTGACCCAGGACCAGGTCCGGGTAGGGACAAATGGGAAGGTATTCGGCCAAGGAGATATGGAAGACCCAGGCTGGGGACCCCACACTTCACTGAATTTACAGAGGTGCCCAGATGGGGGCTCTCCGTCTTCCCCCTCGAAGCTCTGCCAGGCATCCTCACCTCTGCCCCTTCTCCCTGGGTCCCACATTTTCTCATCCTCCTTGTCTTTTCTGACTCTGGCGTCACCTTCTTCCCTACAAGTCATTCTGAGCATCAGACAATGTGCTCTAGCAACCCCATCTTTAAGCCTCTCAATTAAAGTGCTTCACCCCACGGCATCCACCCTTGTCTCCAAGGCAGTTCCACAGCAGTTCCTCCCTGGCTGCCCCACCACCGTCCTCCCCTTTCTCCCTCAGGCCTCCCTCCTCTCCTGTGGCAACGTTATGATGGTGGCTTTGCTTGACATTGGCCAGAGTGATCATATCAAAATGTGAACTGAGTCCCCTTTTCTACAGCACTTAGACCGTCCAAGAGACGCCCTCACACTTACCATCAAATGCCAGCTCTTTTGAGGCTGACGGAGTCCTGCAGGACCTGCCTGCTGCTTCTTCCCCCCCCCCCCCCCCCCCGCACATGGAACTTCATCCTGCCCCAGGGTCTTTGCACACATGTCTCCTTCACCTGTGAGTGAGTGCTCAAAAATGTCAGTTCCCTTCCCACTTTACTAGGACAACTAGGACAGGTTTTCCTTTATTTAGGAGGAGCTGTTGAGGCAGCCCTCCTGTCTGGCAAAGCAGGAATGCTATGTCTTCACAGCTGGACCGGAGACCTAGAGATCCTTCCCTGCCACCTCTCAGCTTGTTCCTTTTTGACTCTGGCTGCTTCATTTTCGTTGGAAACAGTTTCTTTCACCTCTTCAACTGCTTTGCTCTGAGACACAGAGGTCTGTTGAGACTTTTGCCTCTACCTTCCATAGGAGTGCCCTTGTTCCAGTGTCCCAGGACATGCACAGAAATTTAAACAAAGCAATATGAGCAAGCCATACAACTACCCGCGCTCTTGGCCCTGGCCTTTGAATAAGTGCAGGGAGTGATCAAATGGGGAAAGTCCTGATGAGTTTTGCAGGAATCTTAAAATGTTAAGAATGTAATGAATTTGGTATTGCCAGCAAAGAGTATTGAGTGGGGGTGGGATGGGGAGTTGAGGGAAGAGTGATTGGGTAATATATTATGGGTTGTGAATTAGTCATGGGGCTCTTTGAATTAAGCAAGAAAAACCAACCCTGGCAAACTTAAGCAAGGGGAATGAATTTATATGCAGCAAAATGGGCAGCTTACAGAATGAGAGAGTGGAGGCATCCTCTCCCAGCGCCATGTTGAATTGTTAGATAGCACCTCTTCCCATGTGCACCTTGATGTGTTTGGTATGACCAATAGACATCCTTTAAAATTCATATATGTGCACAAATGTACAAATTGAGGGATATTCTACAGAATACCTAGCTAGTATTTCTCAAACTGTCAAGGTCATTGAACATACGCAAAAGGAGGAGAAAACATCACAGATTGTGGAAGCCGAGCAGAGCTGACCACTAAATGTAATGTGGGATCCTAGAACAGTAAAAGGTCTAAGTGCACAAATGGGGCAGTCTGAATAAAGCCTGCGGTTAGTCCATAGTAACACACCAATGTTGCTTTCTTAGTCTTGACAAATGTGCCAAGGCAACGCAGGCTGTCTGTGCAATGAAAAGATTCTCTGTCCTCTCTTTGCCATTTTCCTATAAATCTAAAATTATTCCCCCCCAAAGTGTGTTCTTAAAAAATTCATAAATCTTCTCTCAAGAAGGTAGGGGAATCCACAAAGTCCCAAAGGAAGTTCCACAAAACCTGAAAAGGTAAGTGGTTCTCCAGCTAATGAGGAATGAAAGACCAGGCCAGCCTCGGAGCTGAGATTCTTGCATACAGCAGAGACCCTCGAGGGACAACACTCTCAGAAACTCATAGCACTGACATTTTCAATGCTTGTCAAAGGTCATAAGACAATTTATCAATTTTGGCCATGATTTGCTATAAAAAATGGAATCTCCCCTGAGAACTCATAAGCATAAGCAACTCTTATTCTGGTTTAGAGCTTGAATTTATACTTTCTATTATAGGCTAAGTTATGCACCCACCCCACCCACCCCAAATGTATAGGCTGAACCCTGACCTCCAGTACCTGGGAGTGTGACTGTATTTGCAGATAGAACCTTTAAAGAATGATTCAGTGAAAATGGAGTTGTTACTAGAGTGGGCCTTCATCCAATCTGAGTGTCCTTGTAAGAGGAGGAAATTTGAACACACTGAGAGACATCAGGGGTGGCCAGAAACAGGTGGGAGGTTACGGAGGGAGGATAACTTGAGCCCAAGAGTTCAAGATCAGCCTGGGCAATATAGCAAGAGCCTGTCTCCACAATAAATAAATAAATAAATCTTCTAAAAAGAAAAGATTGATATGAAAAATATAGCCTGTAATCCTAGCTACTCAGGAGGTTGAGCCTGAGGCCAGAGGATTGTTTGAGCCCAGGATTTGGAGGTGCAGCAAACAATGGTTGTGCCATTACACTCCAGTCTGTGTAACAAAGCAAGACCCTGTCTCTAAAATAAAGAACAGTAAATTTCTACCCAATGATCTCGTGATATCCTAAACAAACAAACAAAACAAAAACACCCACTGGAGTGCTCATACACAGAGGCAAGTGAGGACATGGTAAGAAGGTAACATTGCAAGCCCAGGAGAAAGGCCTCAGGAGAAATCGATCCTACAGCATCTTGATCCTGGGCTTCTGTATCCAGATCCAGGAGAAAATAAGTGTGTGTTGTGTAAGCTACCCAGTCTGTGGCACTTTGTTGTGAAAGTCAGGAAAAACTAATACACTACCTGAGTGTCCCAAGGAAACCCAAGCAAAATAATAATAGTTATTATTATTATTGTTATTACTAATTTCAAGTACATATAGCAAATACAGCCCTTTTAGGAAAAATCCTCTGGGGAAGAATTCACCTTCATCCCAATACCATGGAGCTTCTTATAGATGAAGACCAGCCATACATGAACACACAATAAAAAAAGGAAACCCAAATAATCAGGGCTTCAATACGCAGAAGCCTAGTTCTTCTCTTAGTAAAATGAGGTTCCCCACCAGCTAGGGTTGGTGCACAGGCTGGAAGCTCTTGAGGCTCTCCAGGTCTGGGTCCCTTATGGTAAGGGATTTAAGAAACATTAGAAGAAGAGTGGATGGCAGTGAGTACAGATTTGCTAGGAGTTGGTTACAAGGAAAGCAGAGAAATGGAGAGGTACATGGAGAGCAAAGTGATCCCAAAAGAAGTTTCTGCTTTAAGAACCCTCCTTTATTTGAGCGCTGATGGGAATGAATGAGCCAAGAGGGTAGAGTGGAGAGATAGGAGGGAGCGGAGGGGGTGGAGATGGGTTGGTGAGATGGGAGGGGATTTGGTCCCGGGCTGCACCGTGTGTGACCTGTCTAGGAAGGAGGGCCTTAGTGAGGCAAAGAGCCCCCCAACTTTAGAGATGGGAATGTCCCGAAACTGAACAAGGAGTTCCCTGACTTAACCTGGAGGCCCTCTCTCTGCTACAGCTGCTCCCAGGGCCTAGGGAGGGCCTTAGGAATGTGTTCTGATGGTTTTGTAAATCTTTTATGAACTATTTTCATTATAATGGATTCGCCTTAAGGTTGCTGCATCTTTCCACTCAAAGTTGACTCTGCATCCTGGGAGCACTGGAGAGGGCAGGAGGATTTTTGAGACCTGAGTGAGGGGGAGTTTAGTGGTCTATTAGTCAAGGTTTCCAGAGATGCAGAACCAACAGGATGTGTATAGATAGAAAGATATTCGGTTTAAGGAATTGGCTCACACAATTGTGGAGGCTTAGTCAGGCCAAAATCTGCAGGGTAGGAGGAGGCTGGAGACCCAGGAAAGAACAGCAGTGTACATCTAAAAGCCCTTGGCTGGCAGAATGCCTTCTTCTTTGGGCAGGTCAGTCTTTGTTCGAGTAAGGCCTTCAATCGATTGGACGAGGTTCACCCCCATCATGGAAGGCAATCTGCCTTACCAACCCCACTAAATTTTTAAAATTTTTAAATTTTATTCTCTGCCCATTTTTATTTTAAATTCCAGAATATTACAGGAGTATATGAGTTTTGGTTACATGGTTTGCTTTTGTACATTTTAAGTCAAGATTATAAGTGTGCCCTTCACCTAAAAGGTGTGCCTTGTACTAGTCAGGGGCAGAGTCCACACTAATCAAAATGTAAATGTCACTCAAAATCACCTTCCCAGATACATCTAGAGCAAGGTTCAGCCAAGGTGACCTCTAAAATTAGCTGTTAAAAGTGGGATATATTTTTGTGTTTTAGAATATTTTGTATTTAAGTGAATGCTGGCTATCTTGAGTATAGGAACTGCCTCAGTGAACATTCCTGGCAGGTATGTCAGTGTCAACGCACGGCCAGAGTTCTTATCAAGACAAGCACGAGAAGCAGAGGAGAAAGTGAGTTTGCGATAAACAAAGCAAGCCTGCAGAAAGTTCTTCCAAATCTGACAGCTCCTGTATAAAAGAAATTTGAATAAGGTCTGCTCAAATTTGCCAACAATCCTAAAACTGTATGACATCCCCAGGTCTACTTTGTCAAGTAGAGAGAAACTCTTCTCCACTGCCAGCACTAAAAGGCCAGTTTCTGTTAGTCATGCTAGGGGCAAGACTGACTCATCATACTATTCTCTGTACAGAAAATGTTACAGAACAAGCTATCATTTGGAGAAGTGGTTAATGTAGGAAAACATTATTGTGGACGAGTGCTCATTAGTAACAAGCTTTTTAAAATCTGCTGTTTGTGGTGATTTCTTTATTCATTCTACATAATACTCACTTTTGACCTAATTTGTACTTGTAATTATGTATTGTTTTTATAAGGAGAGTTCCCCAAATTGCATGGAGGGGCTCTAGGCCCCATAAACCTGGGATCCACCTTATGTAGGGCTGAAGAATAGCCAATGAGAAAGGAAAGAAGCCAGTGGGACTCCGGGAGGCAGGGGGAGGGGGAGAGCAACGTCTAGCCTCACCGGCCCCGCAGGGAAGGCGCTGGGAGTCTTTTCCTTTTAGATCCACTGTCCTCAGGGACCGAGCTGTGGGAATCTCAAATTTGCTTACCAGGAGCTTTTAGGGAGTTATAAATGGCTCAATCTCAGGAAAACTTATGATTTTATAAGGGGCTCATCTACATCAGAATCACTAGGCACGGAGCTACCAGATTTTACCTAATATGGATTTAAGATGTTGAGTTAAATTTGAATTTCAAATAAGCAATGAATGATTTTTTTTAAGTACAAGCATGTCACATGCAATATTGGTATCTTACCTGGGCAGAAAATACCTCTCTCCCAGGTGCAGTGGCTCACACCTGCACACCTATAGGCAGGCGACTCAGGAGGCTGAAGTGGGAGGACTGCTCAAGTCCAGGAGTTCAAGGTTGCAGCAAGCTGTGGTTGCACTACTACACTCCAGCCTGGGGGACAAAGGAAGACCCCGGCTCAAAAAAACCATCCCAACACAAAAAATACCTTTCGGCAGGTTCCCCTGGTGTTTGTATGGATTTGTTTCCTTGCTAAAGTGAAGTGAACTTGCTCTAGACTTGAGGTGTTATTTTAGTCACCGTCCAAAAAGAATCCTGTGAAGTATTAAAATCAATCTCTCCAAATTTAATTCGAATTTACGACCACACACTTGTTGCATACACATCATAACAGGGACGATGAAATGTTTAACTCCTGGATCTTGCCACCTCCCCAGCAGAGGAGGCCAGGAGACAGGCCAAGTTTCAGCTGAGGCCCAGAAGTAAAGTGATGATTGACAGACACTGCCCTCCCCACCCCCCAGGCTAGGGGTGGCTGTCCTCATTCTCTGTTCTCTTTCGAGGGCCTAACTAACTGGCATCCTGATGTTCTACGTCCACAGCCACTGAGCACAGATGCCGTAGCACCCAGGGCCGGCTCTGTGGCTGTGTGACTTGTGCACAGCCCTCTAGTTGATCAGGGCTCCATGCTTGAATTTCTGCATAGTTTTACCTTTGAACTTGAATTTTGCACGTGAAGTCTGACAGGACGATGGATCATATGAGCAGAGGAGAAATGCACCATATGTGCTTCCAGCCACTCCTGGGCCTCATTTTTGCACAGCCTTCATGATGCCCCCTGAGCATCTTGGAAGGACCCAGGACACCAGAAGTCAGTTCAGTGAGGCCCAAAGTGAGCCTGAGGTTGTGAGTGGTGCCGATAGCCAAACAGGGGTCAGCTGCCTGCCCCCAAGACGCCCTAATTCTGTTCAAATAAAAAATGCTTTGAATGCCTAAAGAAGGCGACAGCCCTTTTAGAAACAAGAAAATCTAAGGAGCCCCATCACATCCTTGCGGAATCATGTTACTTCCCTGTTTATCAGCCCACTGCAGTACTTGGGCTGCGGTGCTGTAGAAAGGGAAAGAGAGGGCAGAGAATCCTCCCTTCTCCCTCAAGTCCTGCCTTCCTCATCAGTAAAGTGCTAAATACAACACGTGAGTATCGAGAAGTGAAATGAACGGGGCTGAGTGAGTTTGGTGTGGCGTGCCCACCGTCCTCGGAAGAACAAAATGCGCACCAGGTGTGTGTGGGGAACGAAATGTGAAGTGTGTAATTTGGTGATTCCACAAGAGTTAAACGCTCCAATATTTTCATTTAAAATTGGCATTGTGCACTATAAAGATGAATGGTGAAATTCTTGCTAATAACTGAGAAGTTTATTTTTTCTTTACTTGGAATGACGTTAAAGGGCAAATAAAGAACTTCATGGCAAGTGACAGGAGAGTGCAGAAGGAAAAAGCTTTTTATTTATAATAGTACTTTTAGTGGTAATGTTTTCCCCCAGCATTCTGAACAAGGGGTCACGGGTTTTCTTTTTGCACTGGGCCCTGTAAATGGTGTGGCCAGCTCTGATGGCACCCTTTTCTCAGATGCTACAACCAGTAGTCTAACTGCAATTAGGGTAGTGGGGGAGGGCTGAGCAGATTTTGAAGTACCACAGTGTTATTTTAGGAAAGGTGGGGCTGAGTGTGATTTTTTTCAAGGATTGTACTTCAGAAAATAAACACAAAGATGAAAGAACCAGGAATCTCAGGCTTTCATTATGAACTGCCTCAGCATTCTCCTGCCCAAATGATGACAAATACCCTATACCCAGAAAAAAACATGGTCAGGTGTGGTGGCTCTTGCTTCTAATCCTAGCACTCCGGGAGACTAAAGCCAGTGGACTGCCTGAGGTCAGGAGTTGGAGACCAGCAAGAGCAAGAACACCTCTCTAAAAACTAGCTGGGCGTTGTGGTGGGTGCCCATAGTCCCAGCTACTCAGGAGGCTGAGCCAAGGGGATGGCTTGAGCCCAAGAGCTTGAGGTTGCTGTGAGCTGTGATGCCGAGACACTCTGGCCAGGGCCACAAAATGAGACTCTGTCTCAAAAAAACCCAACAATCACCCCCCAAAACAACACATACACACATATATAAAAGAGAACAGAGGGCCTCAGATGAGGTTTCTTTTTCAGTAAATATAAAATATCCCATAAGTATAGTTAATGAATTGTAAGTGAAAATAATGATAGCCTTTATGTCATTGATATTGTTCGATATGAAATGTGTGATCTGGTGATCTGAAACTGTATATTGCTTTCATCCAAAGATTCAGCAAAAAAAATTTTTTTTTTTTTTTTTTTTTTTCAGTTTTTGGCTGTGGCCGGGTTTGAACCTACCACTTCCGGTATATGGGGCCTGTGCCCTACTCCTTTGAGCCACAGGTGTCACCCCCAAAATTTTAGTCTGAAAGATATTTAAGAGAACTTAATTTTGATCAACTGATCAAGAAAATAAAAATGGACTCAATTATTATGCCTCCTTTTAGATTTTTTTAACATAAATATTTTATGGAAATTTAAGTAAGCCTACAAATATCAGAGATATTAGTCGTCCAGTCCTTTGGTAATTTTAAGAATTTGTTTTCTTTAAAAGTTAACAGCAGACTATCACGGACTGGTGACTTTGTTTTTCTCCTCTTTTCTTCTGGAATCCAAAATATGTCCTTACATAGAAAACTTGGATTCCCTAGAGAAAGAAAACTAAAAGAAATGGTAAGGTTTCTTGGATTTCTGCAGGAACTGCTGCTCTTAATCTCCTATCAGATAAGATAGCGAGGTGACACCAAGGAAAATAATTGAAATGTGTCTATTCTTTGCAATGTAAGTAATGTTGAGTCAGTGCCATTTGTCAGGAAGAAAGAATTGCAAAGACATGCAAACCCACATCTTAAAGGAATTTGCAGCCAAATTCCCTAATCGCTAGGCCACATGTAGACTTAACTCTTCAAACATAACAGTTTGGCAAGAAATAGATGATTATTTTTTCTGAATTCCTGACCAGCAAATTAATTAAGTGATTATCTGTCTCCATGCCCTACAATACAAGAGGAAATCTTATATAGCATTAAAGACATTTATTGAGTTCTTACTTCATTTTGTGCAATTTACCTGCATTATCTACTTTAATCCTCCCAACAACACTGTGAGATGGGTTTTATTGTTATCTTATTTTACTGATGAGGCATCTAAGTGTTTGAGTCATTTGTCTAAACTCACACAACTTGTGACAAACACGAAATTTAAACCATAAGTACTTTGATTCTATAGCCCATTGAACTTAATCACTATGCTGCATTGGCACCCCCAAGAGCCTACGGAAGCAACACAATGCCTTTAGCTACTCTATATGGAGATGAAGGTTAGAAAAAGAGGCTTCTGCATGCATCGCTCCTCCTTTTCTTCACAAGGATGACTTTGCTTGGGTACCTACTGTGTGTGGATTCTGACAGGCAGCATAGAAGAAGGGAAATTGACAAAGCGATGACAAGTCCAATGTCATTTGCCTCTTTGCAGGACTGTTGTACTCGAGCTAAAATCCATAGCAAGAACTAGAGTGAAACATAATTTCACTTTGCTGTACCAAGCCTTAAGAAATGGTCTTATTTGGGTGGTGCTTGTGGCTCAAAGGAGTAGGGCGCTGGCCCCGTATGGCGGAGGTAGTGGGTTCAAACCCAGCCCCAGACAAAAAAAAAGAAATGGTCTTATTTATAAGTTTGGACAATTAAGTTCACACTCATCCTAGGAAAAGTGCTACATACCTCATCGCTGAACATCTTCCATGAACACCTTCAAAGTACTCCCCTCGGGAAGCCGTGCACCAAGGCCAGCGCCCAGTCCACCCTTTGCAGGATGAGGTCGAGAACTTGACATTGTCAGACCTTATACAATGCCATTCCAGAAAAAGAGTTCCAAAATTGTTTTGAAGGACGAACTAGGCACCAGTGCATAGCTTCCCAAGGGGAGTGCTTCCAAGGTGACCCTAGGGGATAGTCAGTGTTGAGGCATGGAGAAGATTTTCTAGGAGGAGTTCATAAACTTAATTGTTGGCCCCTGTACTATGCAGTGGTGAAATAAAATAAATAAATAGCCTTATGACATCTGATGTTTTAGGATAGTCTCAGAAAATACAAGTTACTAATATTTACATGTACCCTCGTATAATTTTAAAATTATTATTTAATCAGATGATCCAGGAGCACTTAGTATAATGAATATATTAATTGCCATGAGTGGGCCTGGATTTGCAAAGAGCAAAATTGCCTCGCTAAACTAATTTTTGAAAGTGCTACTAGAATGATAACAGAAATATTCTGCCAAGCTCAACTAAGTGTTTGGGATAAAGAATTTGTATTGTTTTGAAAATCTATGGTTTATGACTAAGATAAAAAAAAAAAAACAAGGCTGAATGAAAGTGCCTCCATATGTAGTATATCATAAGAGTTTTATTTTTGGATCAGTATCAGTCTGGGAGGTGTTCTAAGTATTGTGCCATAGATCGATGCACTTGACTTTGGTCTACTTTGTCCTAATAAGCTTTCTTCAAATGAATAAGTTTGATAAAAACATAGAGAAAATGTTTATCAGATCTTAAAATGATAAAATATCCATTGTATATTACATAACTGAATCAAGACTCCAATACATTATGAAAGTCTTGTAGACTTGGTCACTATAGAAAATATAAAATTTAATGGTAATAAATGGGAATTCTATAATTTTTAAAATTGACTCATCATGAGAAAGTTTGTATCAGTTAGTATAGGCTGGATAATGTCATGGTAAGAAATAACTCCAAAAATCCCAGTGACTGAAGCAACAAAGTTTTATTTTATTTCTAATTCACTTTACACATTTTAGATGACCCTGAGTCCTCCAGAAAGTTTTCTTCTCATTTTCCTCACTGCAGGATCCAGGCTGATGGGAAGCTATCATCCGAACAGTGCTGCTCACAGTGACAGAGAGAAATAGCCACTGAGTCGATCTCACCTGAGCTCTTAAAGCTCCCTGTGAGGTAACACATTTCATCTCACATTGCATTGGCAAAGCAAGTCATGTGACCACACCTAACTCTATAGGGATCAGGGAAAGTACACTGCTACCCTGTGTCTAGAGAGAGAATTGCCCTCATGATCATGGAAGGTTAAATCAGCACAGCTGCTGTTCATGTGAAAAACAGTGTTGAGGGTTTGGTTTTAGTTGATGGGAAAAGCAACATAATCCAAGAAGGACTTGGCTGATGAAATGATAATGCAGTCTAAGAGTACAGTGATTGAAGTATCTGCGGTAGGCTGGAAAATGCCCTGAAAGATATCCAAGTACTAATCCTTGGAGCCTGTGAATGGAACCTCATATTGCAAAATAGATTTTGTATCTCTGCTTACCTTAAGGATTTTGGCTTAGGATGATTATCCTGGATTATCTGGGTGGGTCTTAAATGTAAACACAGGTGTCCTCATGTAAAAGAGAGACAAACTGTAGTGACGTGCTTGAAAATAAAAGAAGGAGACCAGGTATAGTGGCTCACACCTGTAATCCTAGTGCTCTGGGAGGCCAAAGCAGGAGGATTGCTTTAGCTCAGGAGTTCAAGACCAGCCTGAGCAAGAGTGAGATCCCATCTCTACTAAAATTGTAAAATTAGCTAGTCTGAGCTACTCGGGAGATTGAAGCAAGAAGATCTCTTGAGCCCAAGAGTTTGAGGTTGCTGCAAGCTACGATGCCATGGCACTCTATCCAGGGTGATAGAGTGAGACTTTGTCTAAAAAAGAAGGAAGGAAGGAAGGAAGGAAGGACGGACCCTTGTCGATGCCTTGATTTCAGTCTATCAGGACTCATTTCAAACTTATAACTTTCAGAACTGGAAGATAGTACATTTACCTTGGTTGAAGCCAGAACTTTTGTGGTATTTGGTATTGCTGCAATAGGAAGCTGAACCACTACCTCAAACAAATGTTCTTTTCTTTCCAAATGACACAAGCAGAATGATGAAGAGGCTCACTGGCACATCCAATATTGAGGCATGGGAACTGCTAGAAATGCCTGACCTAGAAAAGGGACAACACTGAACACTTTCATTGATGTGGGTGCATTGTGGCGAGGCCTGCTCTGCATGAACACAGATGCCAGATGAGTGGCATTGTCATAGGGTTTGACTTGCACTAAGAATGAAGCCTGTTCAATGCTGGAACAGGTTACCTTGACACCACTGGACTTAAGCACAAAGATGCTGGGTGACCACTGGTCAATGATATTGTCAGAGAGAATCCTACACTGGGTGGGAAATTTGGATACATAACTTTGTAAGTTCCTGCCATCATTTTTTTTTTCCTCCTGCATCTTGTCTTGATAGTTACTTTGGTGAGGAGCCCACAGGATAGTTCACAGGTGTGTCAGGGCCTGGAGCTATGCTGTGCTACAAGGGGGATCATCATTGGTCCATCAGTTGGTAAAGGTGCCTATAAAGGGAATAGGTGTTGTTCAGGTTAAAAGAAGCCAATGCAAAGGCCTGGAGGCAGAACCCATCCAATTAGAGGCCATAGAAGCACCAGGTAGACAGAAGACCTAGAGAATGATGTGCATAAGACTTTGCACATAGATGAACTGAGGTTCAGTGGTTAAAAGTGGAGATAGAGATTTCTGAATGAACCTCAAGAATACTACATGGTCAACTCAGCTGCTTAAAGGTCAGTGATATATCTTTTTTGGTGTCAGGAGTGGGATCAGGGCTGGATCTAGCTTTTTCCCTCCCTTTTAGCCCTTCTCAGTCTCTTACTTGACTCCGTTTCTTCTGGCATCCTTTTGAAATTATGCTTCTCTGGTTCATTACTAACCACCTGGTACCTAGGTTAACAATGCCAGGGTCACAGGGGTATGGCCCAAGAACCTCAATTTTTAGCTCCCTCATTGATTTCTTGTTCTTTAAATTTTTAACAACAGTACCCTAAATATTAACATTCTTCAAAATTCCATCCTTATGTTCTCTTCTTCTTTTACACTCTCACTAGCATATTATCTGGCATGAAGTAGGCAGAAAAGTATTTGTGAAAATAGTGAATAATCTCATCCAAAGTTATACTTCAGCTATTGCCTATATGTTCAAGAGGACTATCTCGATAACATCCCTGGACCATATCTCTCCTGAGCCCCAACTTCCAATTGCCAATAATACAACAAGTAACCCAACTTTAACAATGTTATGCAAAATTGAGCTCATTATCTTTGATCTATAATCCTCTTCTCTCTTGCAAATGCATTCCTTCTTCAATTTCCCTACCCTTGAGGAAAAATATTTGAAATTTTCCTTTCCTCAACCCCATTTGCATTGGGGTACTCATACACCCCAAATCCTACGATTGCAGTAACTTCTGATTCTGTCCTTTATCTTTTGCTACACACGGCAACTACCTTAGCAAAAATTTGTGTTTTTTCCTGCCAGGAAAACTGCATTAGCCCCATGATGAATTCTTCATCTTTCTCTATCTTTCCATATCTGCCATTTTTTTTTTTTTTTAATCACTATTGTGAGAATTAATGTTCCTATTCCATCACCTCCCTGGCTTCCTAGGCTTTTTGATGGGATGACTTTCAGATTCTCTGGGAGGGTGAGAAAAATCTTCATGAGTTTTTTTTCAGACATGATTCAGCCACATTGAGCATTTCATGGTTCTAGACCAAGCAGTCCTTTGACATCTGCATGCCTTTAAATTTATGCTGAGTCCTTTGCTTTAATTCGTACCCTCCTTTGTGACTGATATTTTTACCTATCAAAATGGCATCCCCTTTACATAAGTTTATAAGTGAGGAGATACAGATTTTTTTAGCCTCCTGTGTTCATGCATCTACTTACAGAATGTATTGTAATGAACAGAAATTATCTGTGTACCTGCTTCTTCTCCCCAATGAACAACGATCTTCTAAGAAAAGAGACCATCTTTTCCATCTTTGCATTTCCATCACTTGGCATAGAGCCTGTTACATAGAAGCTGCTAAGTAAATCCTAGTTTATAGAATTAATCAATCAATATCAAGCTGCTTTCAGGGAAATGCCTAGAATGGTTCTATTTTGGAAGGCATTCCAGAGACTACCAGCACCAGTGTCAAGTAAGGTGACTTTGGATATTCTTACCAAAGGTTCTCGTGTCATAAATTTATCCCGTTTCTCCTTCCATACTTGGGATAGATATTTATTAGATAATAATATTTTTATCTTATTTGAAAATTTAATCTTTAAAAAAAACTTTTTATATCTCATGACTGCTCCAAACCAAGACAGAGAATTTTTATATTAAGTCTTATGCACAGAGAGATTTTATTTTAGCAAAAGTAGGTCAAACATATCACAATGGATGGTGAAAGTGCTTATTCAGTAGAGTAAACGATTAAATGTGACTAGATTTAATATGAGTCAACACTGCTAATTTACCATGAGGCATGCAACTGCTCAAACTTTCTCCCTATTCTGAAAGACACTTTCTGGAATTTGTACTTCATTCCTTCATGACCATCTTAATGTGCACTGAAAAGATAAGGGCTTCTGTGGATCGTGTCCTCCCCCCAATTTCATAAGTTAAAGTCCTAACACCAAATGTGATGGTATTAGGAGGTGAGGCCTTTGGAAGGTAATTAGGTCATGAGGGTGGAGCACTTGACTTAATTACTCATAATCTGATCATGCTGGCACCCTGATCTCAAGGCTTTCAGGTTCTAGGACTGTCAGAAATCATTTTTTTTTTTCTTATAAGCCGCCCAACCTATGATATTGTGTTATAGTATCCTGAACTAGATAGGATAGTGGTTGTTAATGACAGAAATCAAAGGAAGAGACTCTTCTGCTCAGTATTACAGAGCACTACAACCAGTCCAGCGGTGATTTAGGAACCTAGTCTTAGGAGAGATGGAATAGTGAATTCAGAGCACAGAAGCTTTCTTTTATCTATTATTTCTTCACTGAGTGGATAAAGATTAATAAAAGCCTAAAAAAAAAAAAAAAAAAAAAATTCACCGCCAGCAGCCAATGAGAAAAGTACAACCTCATGCCATTACCAATGATGCTAGAGGTCAAGAAGGGAGACAGAAGGTTCTGGTATGGTTTTTCTTAGCTGCTAAGAATGCTCGTTAACCCTTTCTAGTTTGGAAAGAAGGAGAGGGAAAGGGTAGTTCAGGGAAAAGATAAGAGAGAAGTCACAGAAACCAAGGTCCTGCCTTACCACTCCAGATTTTTTCCATTTTCCAGGGCTTATCACTGCATCATGGGGGTCAGCCCCATTATGCAGAGATCTCCATGAACATAGGTCACCCCCAAGTGGAACATTTAACATGATTAACTCAGTTTTAGCTGAGCTCTCCTTCCTACTGTCGTCTCCCAAGCAATATATATTTATAACAAACACACACATATCTATCTATACATATTTTGGTGGCAGAGTCTCATTCTATTGCAATGGTATCATTGCAAACTCAAACTCCTGGGCTCAAGTGATCCTCTTGCTTCAGGAGAGCTAGCTGGGATGGCATGCATGTACCACCACACCCAGCTATATTTTTTAATTTTTTTTTTTGTACATATGGGGTCTCAGTATGTTGTTCAGTCTGGCCTCAAACTCCTGGCTTTCAATGATCCTCCTGCCTCAACTTCCCAAAGTGCTAAGATTATAGGCATGAACCATCACACCTAGCCTCCTAACCTAATATTGAGACCTCAGCAGTTCCAAGGAAATGTGACAATTCTCAGGAAAGATAAGAAAGCAGTTATAGAGTATTTGCCTTCATTGTATCAGAAAAATGAAAGTTCTGAACAGAACTGTCTACATTAGCTATTAGCAAAATGAGCAGGCATGATCAGGCTACTAGGCCAATGTGCTAAAGGCAAACAAGTAAGAGTCCTTGCATGGAAAAGACAGAGGAGCATTGTCTGGGAAAGAAAGCAACCCAGCAAACAAGTATGTTTATGCTATGAGTATAGCTTTCATTGATGAGTGCCTAATATGTTTTGGGCACTCTTTTGGGTTATTTGCATATTTCATCCTTCACATACTGTTAAGTAAGTACTCTTGTCTTCATTTTATAGGTCAACTGACATCAAATCACTCACAGGCAGAGGTTGTTGATTAATCTATGTAGTCCAACCTCAGAGGCCTGGTTTTAAACATTTTGTTGCTTTAGAATAATTTAATAATTTAGTTGAACAAGTTGGTCAAAATGTAATAATAGACCACTGAATAAGGGGGACTACAGCACTGATGAGACAAAAATTGAGGACCAGATCATTACAATCGCAGCACTGATGAATAAAACAAGAGTTCATGAAGAGACCAGGCTAAAAACAAAATTAGTTACATGGAGGAAAGTCTCCTGATAATCACACTGAACGCAAAGGGAGAAGATACACCTTCACAATTAAGAAAGAGGAGGTAAGATATACAGAGGACCAACATGGTTTAAAATAAGAATAACCAGTGGCAGAGAACCAGAAATTGATGTAGAAAAAGTATTCAAAGACATAACAAAAAAGAATATTCCCGAAATAAAGAACTAAATCTACACTTAGAAAAATTTCTCTATTGTTGAGGAAATTATCAGACACAACAATAAACTCTAAACCATATCTTGATTAAATCATTATATTTCATGAACACAGAAAGGATTTTGTGAACATCCAGGGAGAGAAAAATTTCCTTATGAGGGGGGTATAAGACCTGATATTTCTGGACAGCAAATATAATGTCAAAAGACAAAGAAGAAATGCCTGCTAGGTTCTGAGGGAGGAAAGTAGGATGCAGATGTTTTATACCAAGTTGTTATTCAAGTCTAAAGGAAGTCGTCTCTCTCAAATATGAAGAATATGGTAGACTATAAATCCTGATTAGCATTAAATTCGTAGAAACCTAGGATTAATACTAAAGAATTGTGGGAATTATGCTTACAAAGGTAAAAATAAGTATATAAGCCTTGAAAAAAACAAAATATAACTATCAACATCTTGGAAAGGGAGGTTGAAGTTTCATATGAATTCCTTGCTGCTTCTCCAATAATCATGGAAAACTCCTTATCATTATAATCTAATTTGAGTGACCAAAACTCTACGTAGCTTTGATATTTATTGCTACATATTTATTTGACATTTCAATAAATGAATATGTGAGTCTTGTTTGGCATGAGAGCCACCTTCATGCTAACAGTAGTTATTTCTGGGTGTTGTATGGTTGAATGATTTTATATTTTAGATTTTGCATTCTTTTTCATCACTTCAATGTTTTATAGTAAGTGTGTGCCTTCAAAGAAGAAAAACAATAAAGTCACTCTTATTTAGGAGAAGGAAATTGTGCCCATTAAAAAAACCCCAATCTCAAGAAAGCCCTTTCTTTGTCTTTTAGGAAAGGGATTCTAGCTTACCAATCAAAACCCCTAGCTCTCCCTTGGCTCATTAAAGTGACTCATCACCTCATGTGTTTTCTTCCTTGTTAAAGGATAAACAGAGAGTATGTTATCTCTTGTTTAACTGAGACAGAGACTTGAGACTTGAAAATTGGGTGTGAGGACTGGTTAATGAAGGAAAGGGGAATTTACACTGATTTTTGAAAGCATATGGAATTTGGGAAGGACCTAGATTTTTCGTAATGTAGCCGTGTTTCAATTTGCTCCTGGAGTGACAAATCCTCCCAGGAGGTTCATTGTTAAAGTAAGAATTCCTTATGGGAGTTTAGCTCCGTCCTTTGCCTTTGAGCCTCAGCCACAGTTATTGGCTCTGATAGGTCCCTAACATCACTTTTCTGCCTGGAAAGCAGCAATGCTTTAGGCATCAAAAGGATCATACAGACCTGTCTTTGATTCTGGCTGTATGAGGCTTGGATGACAAAAGCATTTGCATAGGAGTAAATTCTAGTGTAACTGTTAAAGACTAAATTCTGCTCACAGATAATACAACCATAACAGTAGGTGGTCAGCTGTGTATCATTAAAATTTTTCTTTATTTTACACAATTTGCAAAATGGACATGTATTGTTTATAAGTCCAGGAAAAAAATAGATATACCATTTCAAACTATACTAGATATTCGCCAAGGGATTTAAAAAATATTTACTATGTCCCCTGACCAGCCCGGCACACTCCACAAGAAAATGACAATTGAATTATTTCTCCTTTAAGAGTTATTCCTTTAAAAGAGGTCAACTGGTTAAAAAAAAAAATTTTAGAACAAATAAAAGGAAATAACTTCTTGTGCCATGTGGTCAGCTAGAGGAATTTGCTGTCACAGAAGGTCAAACGGTCAAACGTTGTCCTTGAGTGGCTTGTAAGGCCAGAGATTTAAATGAAGATGCTTTCAGTGGTGATTGCTGGCGGAATGGAGTGTCCCCTTGGGTGGCAGGCAGGAGCTGTCCTAATTGTCAGCTGCTACAGGGAACAAAACATCCAGTTTTGGAGAGAAGAAAAGTTTCAACCTGAACTAGTAACAGGAGCATAAACTCGACCTTGATTTAGATATTCAGAACAAAGTCTTGCTGATGAATTGCTCATTCAAACTGAATTCACTTTCATTTTAATGCCACATTTGACTTTAGGTCAACCCAACAGACCTACACTTATTGGTAGCCACGTGGTGGTCATGGTTATTCACATATGCACTTGGACATGAACTGAGTTTAAGGCACATTTCTTACGTGAAACACGTAAGAAAATCAATAGGGAAGAGTCCACCAAGGAAAACTGGTAAAATCATGCTTGTAAGTGCTGTGGGCACCCAGATGGAGTGCATTCTGCTGAGCTGGGGAAGTATATTTTCCCAAACTTTCTTAAGAATCATCCTTGAACACTTGCTGGAAACACACATTGCTTAGCTGCAACCCAGATTTACTGAATGAGAAGGTACTAGAGAAAGCCCAGAAATCTGTGAACTTAACAAGTGCCCTGGGTAATTAGGACCCTGAGGGCCATTTGGGAAACCTGCGTAGGGAGGAGTCTGTCATATGAAATGGGGGGTGAGGTTTGCCCAGGATAAAGAAAGAGACTTCTCAAACTTTCCTGGGTAGAAATTGCCCTGGGGTGCATTAAAATGGAGATTTTCATTCAGTGGGTCCAGACTGGGTACAGAATTCCCTTTCTAACCAAAGGCTGGCCAGCTGACCACAAGGATTAGGCTTCTCGTGATCTTTATCAGAAAGTACAAACACTTAACCAATGTGCAGAAGTGACACAGCCTCTCTCGCCTCTGCAGTCTGGCCTTCTGCCACCTTTGCCCTGTTTTACATGCTGACAGATTCCCCTGTGTTTTGTCCATGGACACCAGGGTACATCTTCTCTTCCTCTCACCCTCTTTCTCTTGTTCAGCAAACTTCTCATTCCAGATTTAGACTCCTACGCATTCTTTAGGCCCCGGCGTAACGAGGACTTCCTCCTGGAAACATTTCCTGACCTCAAATCCGGGGTAGGCACCTGTCCTGAGTGTGACTGCACCTTTAATTCTCCCTGCCAAACAAAATTGGTAGTTGGGTGTCTAACTCCACTAGTGATCTGTTCTCTCCTCCCAGGACACACGCACGCCTGGCCAGGAGGAGCTGCTTCAGAAATGCTTGTTCACGAAGTGAACTGGATTCAATTGAAGGTTCATGCCAAGCAGCTTGGAAAGTTTTTACAAAGACTCAAAGGCCAGGAAGCTGTGCAAGGGGTTTTGGGGATGTAATAGTGCAATGTGAGCGGTGCCCATCAGTCACAGGAAAAAGTCGCTAAAATACAGTAGAGTGTCAGGGCCCTTGTGTGACTTCACCCTGCAGGCAGCAGCCAGTATTATAACTGTGGGTCTCAGTTTGAAACTTTTCTGAGCCACAGAATCTTTGAGAATCTGATGAAAGCTACAGACCCCACCCACTGAAAAATGACCATACAAACAAAAAAGATATATTAATATAAACAAAATCTTGCAAATGATTTCAGAGGGAGTTTCTGATGAAGCCTGTGTACCTCATGTTAAGAACTTTGACATCAAAGGAGAACTTGTAGGGATAATGGTATAACTGTGTGCAGCAGAGGATGGATTAAATCAAGCCCCGGGCTGTTTTTAAAAAAGTTATTGGAAGGCGACCACACCTATTCATTTATGTATTGTCTGTGGTTGCTTTTGAGCTTCAGAAGCAGAGCTCAGTAGTTGTAGAAGAGACTTTATGGCCTGCAAAGCTTAAAATGTTTCCTAACTGGCCGTATGCAGAAAAAGCTCCTGATCCCTGGATTAATGTGCAGAAGTGTGACCAGAGAAGAGGCATCTGCAGGTCCAGAGGGCTTCTGCACATACATTCTGCTATTGAACTCTTTAAAAAAAAAAAAAAAAAAGAAAAAAAAAGAAAGAAAAAGACTTTATACACTTTACAGCCTTTCCTTTTCCAGGCTAAACAAACAAAAACCCAGAAAAGGCCTGGTTCCAAGTAGTGGCGTGGTCATTTTAAATTTAAACAGCAGAAATTTTAAATGATCTAAGCATTTTAAATGGATTACTTCAAGTTAGATTGAAAGACTAAAGACCTGGGATCTGGCCTTTCTGCACTATTTCTGGCAAAGAGGTGGGTAACGGTGAGGGAGAATGTGGGTTGGGTCAGAGCAGCAGGGGCGAGCTGCTCACGTGACATAGACATATTACTTTGCAGCGCAGTACCTCAGTTTTTACTTTTGCAGCGTGGAATAGCACATGCCATTTTCCTAAGGGTTGTTGGCAATATTAAATATTAATGCAGGTAGTTCTCAAATGTTTGTTACTGACAATGCTGGAGTCATAGACTCCCTGGGAATCTGAAGAAAGCTACAGATCCCACCCACTGAAAAATGACCAAACACAAACACGTATAAACAAAATGCTGGATTTACTATTAGTATGGATTTTATGCAGCTCCGGTCTCCATAAAAACAATTCCGATGATAACACAATTCAGGAGTGTTTAGTAAATCCAGCTGCCCACAGCCTAAGGTCTGGCGTCTATTTGCTTCTCTATAAAAGCTTGTCTGATGACCACATACAGGATGAGTGGGGAGAGCCTTTTCTAAACTGCCAGAGATGAATGGCTTTTAGTGAATTATATGAAAATGGGATTTGTGCATGAAGGCATGAAATTGGGGGGTGATCAAAACAGAAGCAATGCTGAACTTGGAGGTGAGGACAACATATTCAAAAAATAATTAACTTCCAAGTCTTAAATAAAAAGGGAAAAAGAACTCATGGACGGGGGAAGTGGGTGTGGCGGAAGAGGAAACGCAGCGTTTTCATTTACCTGACATCTGCCCTGGACGTCCTCCTCCCCCTTCCTCAGCCATAATTCATTTCATTCCCATCAGAAACATTTAAAGAAGCCTTTGTAACAACTCTACAGTTATAGGTCGGGATACAAGTCCTCTTTAATCCTGCATAGGGCCCTTTTGTTTTCTGCCCGCTCGTAATCTCTCCGCATGGATGTTGAAACAATTTATGAGACGTGCCTGCATTTCCTTTCTCTTGTTCCTCTTCGACCCTTTATCCAAGGTTCCCAAGCACTTAACATATTAACTCTTCTCAGAGCATTTTTTTAAATGACACTAAAATATTGAGAGAATACATGGGATTACTTCAGGTCAGGGCTCAGGGGAAAGGGAGGGAAGTATAAGAAGACAATTGATCTATTTTCTGAAATTCTTTCCCTCCCTCACATGGATACATTGCCCATGGTTGGGGAGCAGAGGAAGCCTTCAAACTTAAAAGTTACAAGAAAATACAGAATCTACCAGAATCACAGAGGCAAGAAAAACCCTAAATTGCAAACCACAGACTGAGATAATTAAAGAAAGGAAACAGTTCTTCAGGAACCCAATGGACGGAGTGTCTACAAGCCTGGAAGTCCAATGTCACTGAGACTCACTGCCAGCCAGAGTAGTTTTCCTTCTGGGTTATTCTTTTCCATGCACAGAGGGCTCTTTTCCCTGCATAGAGATGTGGGTCAGTCTGGCTCATTTCCTAGTAAGAGAAAAGAGGGATCTTATCCACGACCTTCTTTCCAGCACATTGCACAGTTGAGGGGCTAGCTATCACCCTCTGCCTTTACCATTGGAAAGAAAAAAAAGAACCAAAGAGAAAGCCCAAATGATGCCTTTCTATAAGCAAGTGTGATTTTTGTTTTACCAGCAAAAAGCAGATTTGTGAAGCTTTATTTGTTCATCTCTATAAATGACTTTGATTTTTTTAAGAAGGAAAATGAGTGGGCTTAATGTAGCCTAAAATGGAATTATTTAACAGAATGTCACAGTAGTTCAGGATTCATAGTTTTTGTTTCGTTTTGGAGATGTGGGTTTTTTAGCAAGTAACCACCAGCTACAGAGTGGGGCTCCCTCTGGAGAGTATTTGACTTTCTCTTAAGTTTATTTACTTTCGGAAACAGGGGATCTTTAAAGAGTCTAGCCCAGAGTACAGTGGAATGGGTAAAAGTGTATTACTTCCAAGAAAACTTGTTTTTTGGATGTTATAGTCATCATACAAAAACTTGTGAAGCTGTTATGATTTTTTTTTTTTTAAATGTAGCAATCAATTTCATAGTCTGCCTGGAGGAAAAGCATCTGACAAATTGTGTGGAACCCATCATCTGAGTCTTTCAGATATTACAAAAAAGTAAATGTTAAAAACAAGAAAGGAATATATAAGGGGGTTGCCATAGAATTACCAAATTTTTATCTTTATTTTGCCAAGGGAAAAAGGTTCATGTTAATGAATTTTCAAAAAAGACCTTATTTATTTTTTTCTCATTTGTTTCTTCCTTATGGGGAAAACAATCTGGAGACACGTGATCTTTCTTTCTATTTGCTCTTCCTTTCTCCAGCTCTCCCCTGCCTCCCATCCCCATCACATCTGACATGGGCCTCACGTGCAGTGAGAAGGAAGGAAAGGATTTTATGGCTGGATGTAAACACAGTGACTCTAGCTGATGATGGGAGGGAAAATCAGGCCTTCTGGAATGAATTTTGCTTAACTTCAGAATGGGCTGGTGTTCTGTTGAGCTTTACGACTAATTTGGGGTGTGGTGGTGACACAGAGGGAGCACCAGCAGGGATGACCCTGGATACCTGGTGCTGACCACCTGTGGAATTGCCCAGGACAATCTGTGAAGATGCTACAACAGAATCAGTTGTGTTAAAATGAGATAACAAAAGAAAAGGGAAATCGATTTTTTTCCTTGGACAGGACGTTATACTGTTGCTTTAGAAAAACACTCATATTTCTCAGTGTAGAAATTATAGCATCTGTTCTGATAGCTGGATGCACACGGGAGGCGCCTGTGTGGTGGTGGCCCCGTGGCCGGATGAAGTGACTTCATTCTCTCATTTCACAGTGCCCCTCTGTGGGTCTGGGCCTGGCCACAGGCCCATGGTCCTTGTGCACAGGTTGCCCATCTTTCTGGTCCCTTGAGTAGATTAGCACCAATTTGTTCTGATTGATGAATGAGTTTTTCCTGGAGAGCTGGTAACTTTTGTTTGGCGTATAACTGTTTCTCTGTCATTTTTATTTTCAGGACTTTTTCTTATGTGCTTGCTCCTTTGCTGCAGCTGGGCATGGCTTGTCCATTTTCTCACTAAGCCAGTCGGCTCCTTTTCCTCAGTGCCGGAGCAAGTGCCCAGCCTTCTCTCTCAACACAATTCCATTTCTTTCTCGAGAGAATCCCATTCCTCTTTCTCTTTTCCTCTACTCTCCCCCCTCTCCTCTGTCTGGACTCTGGGGGCAGATCCGGATTGTCTGGGTGGATGGCAATTTCAGCCGCTCTTTGATCCCTTCACTAAGCACCTGCTAGTTCTCTCGTAACTAGTCAGGCATATTCTGAAAGCCTGAGTTAATTCTAGAAGTTTGTGAAATAAAAATTGAAGGAACAATGGAGGGAGGTAGATGTGAACAAGGATCTCAGAAGATAGAAAACACAAGGAAGAATGACGAGGTGGAAGAACGAGAAAATGAAGAAAATTGGAAAGAAAAGGGAAAGGTTGTGCTGTGATTTTTAAGAAGGGGATAAAAATGATTGATTTCAAATACACTATATGCAAATGCTTTTGGCAGTACCACAGGGACCACGCACATCCATTGGTGTTGGCCTGTATCCTTCAAGAACTTAGAACTCAGGAAAGAAGTCAGATGGAAAAAATATAGGAACACTTGTGTGTCTCTGGCTACCCTTGTTTCCTGAGATACGAAGAACAGAGCTTTTAGAAGTGGTTAACATTTTACTTTTCTATGAAGGCACTTCAAGTGAGTGGAATCACTTAAAACTCCAATATGTTCAAACTTTTCCTTTGTTCCTTCTACATCCCTTTTCTGTTTTGCAGGATGGGGGTCCTGTGCTAATCTCCTCCCCTTGGGTAAGGAGGTGCCCAGGGTTTGGGAGACAATCACTGGGCTGTGCCCCCTCCTCTCCAGCCAGAAGGCTGGACATGTGGTGACAGAGGGAGGGAGGAAGGACACTTTTTCTCCTGCCTTCTCAAGCTGTGAATGGTCTGTTCTCCAATAAGCTTTTGTAAGAATTGATCTCTGTGTAGTGAATCAGATACTCATTCTATCTTGCTGAGCAGAACTCCTCTCCCAGTGACCTCCCTTCTCCTCTCCACGGGCAGTTGTCCCTGAACCACAAGGACTTGTTGTCCGCCCATCAGGGCTCACAGCCTCTAGCAACACAGACAGTAGTTTGGGCAGGACAAGGAGGGACATTCCTCCATAAAAGGCCTCAGCATGCTTTGTTGTGTGATGGGCAACAGTGAACAGGTCCTTGAAGTAAAGCGGAGAGAGGAAGTTTGCCTGGGGGCGCTTGTGATATTTTTGGCAGTGATTTTTCTCACTACCTATGCGGTGTGTTTGTGTCTATGATGATGTTTACTGCAAGTTGAAAAAGAATAGCTACTAAATTGAGAGATGATGAGCTTCTCAGCTGGAGAGAGCGCTGGGTCTTTCAGAGAAACAACATTTGGGGTTTGAGATGTTGTGTTCTCTTTGTGGTTACATTTTCATGTTAGGATAAGAAGGGGGTGGGGGGGGGGCCAAAATAATACTTCCAGAAGGCAAAAACAGCCTAGCTGAGTCCAGTCCACGGAAGAACAATTGATACAATTGACGTGTTTGAAGTGATGTTTACAAATGTTTCGGGTCT
This sequence comes from Loris lydekkerianus, assembly GCA_963574355.1. Classification (NCBI taxonomy): domain Eukaryota; kingdom Metazoa; phylum Chordata; class Mammalia; order Primates; family Lorisidae; genus Loris; species Loris lydekkerianus. Next base: position 30,127 of record CAUYPK010106614.1, read on the forward strand.
AGGGTTTGTCCACCTTCTCCGTTCATTGTTTTTATATTTTTAGTTTGGTTGGTGAGTTTTTTCTCAAAATTCTGCTTCATTTCAGCAAACATTTGGTGGTTCTGAGTAACATCTTCACTCTTCAACTGTTCTGGATTTTAATCACTTTTCAAGACCAGTGGCTTTTTTTTATTGTCACTAGAAAAGAGCTTGAAGGCTCTGTAACATCTCTCCTCCTCTCTGCCTTCCAAGGAGCATCACACCACAACTGTGATTGCTTCCGGACTTGTTAAGAGCCTGAGTAATACAACAGGAAAGAGTTTAGGCCTGGTTAGAAGGAAAAGATGAATGCTTTCTTCAGAGGAAGCAATTGGGGGTCAGGATGGAGGGACCCCAGACAAAACCCCACTCCCCGAAAGGATAATTAGTGTGTAGAAAGACAAGCAGAGACTGTTTTGCAGACAGTCCCTTGTCATTATCCCATTAGGAATGCACTTGGGACATCTCTTCCCCTTTATTAAAGGGTTGTGGGACCCTTGATTGATCAATGTTTGGCCTCTCATCCTAAGAAGAATTTCATCAAGGCCAAAGTCCCCTTTCCTCACGTTTTGCGTTTCAAGAGAGAAATATCCAAAAGGTAGTGGTTCATTTATTCATCTGTTCGGAACCCTCACTTTTTAGGTCTCCCTTTCTCTCCCCACATCTCCCCCCACCATATGTGATGTAGGTATTATATTGAATGCATTATTTATGTGTTATGTTTAATGCATTTAATAACCCCAAATGCACAGAAAGGTTGGTTAAAGATTTTAAGCATATGTATGTACTGTCACCCAGAAGAGATTTGGGGACGAGGGGAATTTTCCAAAACAAGGCACCAATGGCAACAAAAGGTATTAAATCAGGCTCTGAGAACTCAGTGGAGAGCCACTTCCCCACTAACCTCAGATGATTCTTTCAACACATTTCTACTCTGGCCAAATGCAGTGGCTCAAGCTTATACTCCTAATACTCTGGGAGGCCTAGGAGGGAAGATCACTTGCGCTCAGGAGTTTGAGACTAGCCTGGACAAGAACGAGACCCCCATCTCTACTAAGAATAGAAAAACTAGCGGGGCATTGTGGCAGATTGCCTGTCATCCCAGCTACGCAGGAGGCTGAGGCAAGAAGACCTCTTGAGCCCATGAGTTTGAGGTTGCTATGAGCTGTGACATCACCACACTCTACTCAGGGCAAGGGAGAAACTCTGGTCTCAAAAAAACAAGACAAATTAGCTGGTGTTGTGGCAGGCACCGTTTGAGCTCAGGAATTTGAGGTTGCTGTCAGCTAGGCTGATGTCATAGCACTCTAGCACTCTAGCCTGGGCAATAGAATGAGAGTCTGTGTCAAACAAATAAAAAAGTCTGTATTTTACAGGCATCCTCAAGTTACAAACATCTGACATACATACAACTCACTCTTATGAACAGAGGCTAGTACAGTAATTCCCCTAGTTATAAGTATCCAAGTGAGGTATGACTCACACTTATAAAAGGAGGCTATTACAGGCAACAGGTAAAGGCACCTGTTCCAACTTACATGCAAATCCAACTTAAGAACAAACCTACAGAGCCTATCTGATTTGTAACCTAGGGACTGCCTGTATTAGAGAGTTGAGGGGATGGGAATTAGGGATTAACTTTACTATTTAAACTCTATTTTTCCCTATTCAATCAGAATAAAAGAAGTTTTTTCGTGTGAAATTTGATCCTCAGGACCAAAGGGGTGAGTGTTCCACTCTGCCCATCTTTACCTGCCCACTTAGCTTTAAAAACAGAATGGAGTCCTTTCTTTCTCACCGTCTGCCCTCAGGCTCTGAGAAGTTGCCTTACCAGTTACTCATTCCTGACTAATTCTCCCTAGTTATTCCCATTTGCCTGTTTTCTGATGTGTCTGATCAGAGACATCTGAGAAAAAGGAAAAGGTTACTTTAAAAAAATTGGTAAATAAAGACGATAGAACCATAAAAAAAAAATTGGTAAATATGTAAAAGCTTTTTGCCAAAATCAATTGACTGCTTCAAACTTAGAAAATTCTTTTTTAAAAACTTCAGAATATTACATGGGTACAAATGTTTTGATTATATGAATTGCTTTTGTACAGTTTGAGTCAAAATAATAAGTGTGCCCCACCCCTGGATGCCGTGCATTGCACCTGTTAAGTGTGAATTTACCGCTCCTCTGCTGACCTCCTGCTTGCTTGCTTTCTGTTGAGTTTTACTACCAAATTCTTAATTATCCATGGTTAACAATGTCCATGGAGAAAATGTCACTGAAACAAATCTACTGTAATTTTAAAACCCTAGCTATAGTGATGGTGTAACTTGTTTCTCTAGCACACTTTAAATTTATTTTTTAAATTACAGCCTCTTTCCTTTTCCTGCTCAATATCTGATTATATTAGAAACCAAAAAATGACCAACCCAAGTGCCCATCAACCCATGAATGGATTAATAAACTGTGGTGTATGTATGTCACGGACTACTACTCAGCCATAAAAAGGTGGAGACTTTACATCTTTTGTATTTACCTGGATAGAGTTAGAGAACATTCTCTTCAGTAAATTATCATAAGGATCGAAAAGCAAGTATCCAATGTACTCAATACTGATCGGAAGGCAGCAGACAAACTAGTACATGCCCACACAAGAGAAAAACATAATTTAATTGAAGTTGGTGGGGGGGGGGAGGAAGGGGAAAAAGGGGGGAGAGGGATTGGTAAACTCTCACCTAATGGGCACCATACAAAGGTATATGGCACATCTCCTGGGTGAGGAGCTCAACTAAAACACGGACCTTATCTAACAAACAGAAACATTATAACCTAATCATCTGTACTCTCATATTAAGCTGAAAAAACAAAAAACACAACCCCCCCCCAAATGTATGTAAGCTAGTCTAGCAGACAAGTGGATTGAAACAGAAAATCAAAAGTGAGGATCATTTAAAAATTTAATAATTGAAAGTTGAAAAAAAATCAAAATTGAAGATAAAATGTTTCTTTGTTTTAGTAACCCACTACCTTTAATGATTATCACATTTATTGAAATGATTATCACACTTATCGAAAGCAAAGGACAAATTCATAGGGACAGAGAGTAGAATAGGTGACTGTTAGGATCAACCCTGCCCCTGCTGCTCCCCCCACACACAGGAGGAGGGGGAGTTGGTGTTTAATGGGGGCAGAGTTTCAGCTTGGGAAGAAGAATCAGAGTCTGGAGATGGATGGTGGTGATGGTTGTACGAGGTGAATGTACTTAATGCTATAGAACTGTACAATTAAAAATGGTTAAAGTTGTAAATATTATGTATGTATGTTGTTCCACAATAAACATAGGCAAAAAAAATAAAAGGGGGGAAAAAAAGAAAAAGAGTAATGTTCGAATTGGCTACAAGAAGCTACCTGTTGAATTAACTAGAAGAAAGTTTGTTATTTGAGACTTAATAGAAGACAAGCAATACTCCTCTTGAAAGAATTGTCAAGGCCTATGTCTGCAGAAACAAATGATGAAAAAATCTCAACAGCTTAGCATTTATTTATAGGGTCTACAATTGGGAGTGAAACACATGTGAAAAATATCAGGATAGAAGGCCTTTATTTAAAGTGTGGTTGAAGGCCGCTGACTCACTGGATAACTGAAGTGTTTGTGGCTTGAGTAATGGCTGAGCCAAGAACCCTGGAGTCAGTGAGACTCTTTCTTCCTTGGAAAAAGAAAAAAAGGAAGGATCGAGTAAATTCTGTTCCATTTTGTCTTGGATAATTGGTTCAACAATGATTTTGGCCAACCCCGAATTCCTTAAGTAGGGGAGGAATGTTCAGTGTTTTTGTAACCTTGACTAACCGTGCTGTTATTGCAAACAAGAAGGAGCACCAGATGGGGGCAAGAGGCAAGAAGGAAAGAGCTAACAGGAATCCATTTCTGTTCCCACTCAGATGATGGATGTCTTAGGGATGGGGTCAATGCCACATCTGATCTCATTCTGAGAAAAGACACTCTTTCACCAGCTGGGGAACATATCTGGACTGAAGTGTGAAGCAACTCGATTGGCTAGACAGCTGCAGAAAATTTTAAATTATTCTACTATAGTATACCAATTGTTTACCTTCCTAAGGATGCCTTTATTTTTGAGGGTTTTCTGGGAGAAAGTGATAATTTATGAAGCAAGTGCTTGGAACTGCCCTGATCCAGTGTTGCTGTTTTCTGTTGAGTTTAGAGCTCCTCTGTTGGCAGGGATCAAGTTCTCTTAGAGATGCTGTTGAGCATGGGTAAGCAAAGGCATTCTCTAAAAAAAAAAAAAAGGATTTTCTTTTTTTAGCATAACCAAAATACTATTTCCCCTAAAACAAATAAAAGTGGCTGCTTAATTATAATAAAATGTCAGACAGGTTTAGGGGTTGTCAAGTGATCCTATTTTTTCCTTCTTTTTTTTTTGAGACAAGTCTCACTTTGTTGCCCTGGGTAGAGTGCCATGATGTCACAGCTCACAGCAACCTCAAACTCCCGGGCTCAAATGCTTCTCCTGCGTCAGCCTCTTAAGTAGCTGGAATTACAGGTGCCCACCACAATACCCGGCTAGATTTTCTATTATTAGTAGAGATGGAGTCTCACTCTTGCTCAGGCCCCAACTCCTGAGCTGAAGCAATCTACCTCTCTTGGCCTCCCAGAGTCAAATTCTCTCATTTTTTTCTTTAGCTAGAATCCTATAAAGAGAACTCTCTTATTCATCCTTTGTTTACTCAGTGGTATAATACTTCTTAGAAAGGCACGACAGTCCCTTATTGAAAATTCATATTAGCAGTGGCCCTCTGGCACCCCAAGACTCATGACTTTAAAGGCGAAATACTATCCCATGTACAATCTTACTAAACAGTAAGGTGAACTGACGCATTCTGATAAATACTTGGGAAGAAGAATGTTTTGCTGTAACATAGTTTTTTTTTGTTTTTTTTTTAACTAAAGACCTGTGTGCTGCAGCATAGCTTTAAAAACACTCCAACATTCCCCCAAGCTTTTAGTAAAAATAGTTTTTTTTTTTTTTTTACAGCAATTACAAAAGATAATCTTGCTAAACTGAAATCCTAGACTACATCTGATACCATTTTAGTTTTCAGTGACCTACTTACTGTATGGCGTGATTTACAGTTGGGGTTTATTGCTCTAGCAAAATCATGTTTTGGTCATTCACTTAGAGAAAAAATAACTCTGTTTTGTTTTCTAGTACAGAGTGAAAACTTTAACAGTCCAAATGGGCTCACAGAAGGTTAAGTCACCATTAAAACGATGTTGTACCTCAAGTCTAAAATAGATGTATGTCTTACACTTGATGTACCTAGAGTTTGTGTTTCCTTAAAGGCAAAAGACAATGCATTCCCACCACTGCGTCAGGGATGTGGGAACTGCACGCACAGGAAAACTAACTTAAGATAGAATATTTAGGAAGCGTTGAGTTTTAGGTATTTTGTAAAAATCCCCTTTAAACCTAGTTCCAAGTAAAATCAGCTGTTTGCATTTGGTTGGTGACACAAAAATAGTAATAGTAGTAGAAGCAAGAGTCACCTCTGAGCTGTGGCGTGGACTCCTGGGTGACCTCAAGTCCCCGTTCCCTCCGATGGGACACTGGTTGCCCCCGATTTTGACCAGCTCTCCTCTTGGCCTCTTCCTCCACGTCACTTAAATCCTTTGTCTCCAACTACATTAGGTCTATTCAGCGTTCCCCTTTTTAATGCCTCCACAATTCCTTAATATCTACAAAGAGTGGATTGATTCTCACCCCCCCGAACATGCCAACAGGAAGCAGTGGGATGTGCCTATTGGACTGGCCCCAGTTTGAGGAACTAGCCAACAAGGGGAATATTGTCTTTTCATTCTTCATGTTATTTTTTTCAAGCATTTTTCTTTCTTATTCAGATTAGTCTGACCTCAGCACAAGGCAACTATATATTACTTTTAACGGCAAACTGTCGCCTGGGTTGTGCTGGTGGTTTTCCATGAATGTAATATGATAATCCCAGCAGAGCCACTCCAGTCCCGTATTACCCTTACCCTGATAGGAATACTTTGTTGGCACGATTATGATGTCTTTCATTTTAAACTCAGCTGAAAATGGAAGCATTGCAGAGCTTAAAAATATTAATGAGAAAATTCTCTGCCTTCCATGGCAGAGTATCCCCCTCACGATGGACTGGGATAAAGGTATTTTGTTTTACTTCGACAGCAACATCTTAACTTGGGATTAAACATAGGACACACACATCTGAGGTCTGACAATTAAGTTGGTGAACTCGTTCTACGGAAAGTGCTACATGCCTCTTTTATGAATATCACTATGGCCACCTTCACAGAGCTGTCTTTGGGAAGCTATGCATTGACATCAGCACGTAGTCCACCCGTCAAAGCAGTTTTGGAGCTCTTTTTCTGAAATGACCATCAGAACTGTCATGGTACGAGGTCTGACAATTAACTTCATGAATTTTCCACTGTGCATGGTGCAAACAACTTGGTAAGGTTTTACAACCTTGCTATATTGACACCTCACAGGTGTTTTCTCATCAATGAGTGGCAGTGTCTTGCTAGGTTGAGTTCATTACTGGTGTTGCATGTTTCTGTGTGCTATATGACAACCGTTTTAATGGTCGTTCAAGAAATAATTCCAAAATTGCTTTGAAGGGTGGACTAGGCATGCATAGCTTCCCAAGGGGAGTCCCTGGAAGGTGAGTGTGATGATATTCAGCAATGAGGTATGTAGCACTTTTTCTAGGATGAGTTTGTGAACTTAATTGTCCAAACTTGTATACAAAATGAAGATGCCCTGGCATATAAAATTAACCTCTGATGGCACCTGCAGTGCAAATGGTTACAAAAGGAGCTGCTAAATAATGCACATGCCCTGATGATTTAAAATGCAGCTGTGCTCTTTTTGACTTTAGAGCTCCTGGGGTTAGAGCCTGATCTAATCCTTTCTTTGTCAAAGTGGCTTTCCAATGATAGACCCTTCAAAATATTTTCATTGAAGACTAATTGGTTGTCTTAAATCTGTTCTACATTATTAACAGGCTGTTTATAAGCCTCCACAAACCTTCTAATGTTCGTATATTAGCAGACAGCAATCGACTTGCAATCTTACTGTTGTCCTAGATAAATAAACTATGCCAAAACTATATAGGTGTTTCAAGCCGATGGGTCTGTTTTTGCCAAAGGATGTGACTTACAGGCACAGCCCTGTCAGGATGATTTCTGAATGGCACAATAATTATAAGGGGGGATTCACCTGGTAAATATGTTTTTCTGGTGTATTCCATGAAAACAAAAGAAACAAACATCTCATCTCATGGTCATCCTGTGGAGGCAAGATGGGACCTTATACAAAATTTGGTTTGAATGGCAGAACTGCTGACACCACACCAGCGCCCAGAGGGTATGATCAGCTTTGTTACTCACACAGTGGGGCTTTCTGAGGAGGGCGAGGAAGACTCCCAGGCAAGTCCAAAGTGGCTTTAGAGAGCAGGCAAGGAGACCAGCTTTCCTTTTACCATGATTAGGAGGTGGCCAGCGGTAAGGTTTCCAAGCACATCCCAGAGGCTGGGTGTGGTTTGAACTTGCTCTGGGGAGCTTCTGGCTGTCTTATCAGTTTCCCCAGGTTTGGGGAAGAAAGGGAACAGGAGTGTTGGAACCTGAAAGCTGTAAGCAGTTAAATGCTAAAATGGCTTACATTCTTATCACACCCCATTTCTAATTAAAGACCTCAGACATGCTGAAAGGTGGTAAATATTTTTAGAGTAATGGCAAATGCTGCTTAAGAATCAAAGCTTTTGCAATATCTTTAGATAGCGTCTAAAGTTCTGATATGTGGGCTTGGCACCTGTAGCTCAGTGGCTAGGGCGCCAGCCACATACACCATGGCTGGAGGGTTCAAAACCAGCCCGGACCTGGCAAACAATGACAACTACAACCAAAAAATAGCTGGGCGTTGTGGAGGTCACCTGTAGTCCCAGCTACCTGGGAGGCTGAGGCAAGAGAATCAAGAGTTTGAGGTTTCTGTGAGCTGTGACACCATAGCACTCTAACCCAGGTGACATAGTGAGACTCTGTCTCAAAATAAATAAATAAATAAATAAATAAATAAATAAATAAATAAAAGAAAAGAAAAAGAAAAACAAGTTCTGTTATATGTTTCCTGTGGGGGCTCTTATAGGCCAAAAAAAAAAAAAAAATTATGCAATTATTTTCTGAAAAAAAATTCTGATAAAAATGCCAGATAGTATCTAAATTATTACTAATGATTCTTTAAAAGTGCCCTATTCAAGATAATTTGCAGATTTCTGGAAGTGCTGGGGTTTCCTTTGATTATTTGCTTTGCATATATTGTTCCCTTTCCCTGGTATGTCCTCCCTTTTTGCCTGGTCACCCTTTCATGTCCTGCAGACTCATATGCAAGCATTACTTACTTTAGAAGCCTTTCTTAACATTTTTTTTTTTTTCCAAGGCAAATCTTGCTCTGTCACCCTGGGTGGAGTGCCATGGCATCACAGCTCACAGCAACCTCAATCTCTTGGGCTCAACCGAGCCTCTTGTCTCAGCCTCCCAAGTATCTGGGACTATGGGCACCTGCCACAATGCCTTGCTAGTTTTTCTATTTTTAGTACAGACAGGGTCTCACTTTGCTCAGGCTGGTCTCCTAAACTTAGGCGACCCCACCTTGGCCTCCCAGAGTGCTAGGATTATAGGTGTGAGCCATTGTGCCTGGCTCTTAATCTTTTCTCCTTTCCTGTTCCTCACTCCTTTCTGGGCAATTTGCTTTGTGTACAAAGTAATGAATGTGAATGCTGCTGTCATATCCAATACACATACACGCAATCACGCACATGCTAATATAACCACCAATTTTCATGTCTGTCTCTCATGAGACCACTTGTTAGGTCAGGGACTATAGTTTTTTGTTGTTAATTTTTTTTTAACTTTGTCTTTTTTTTTTTTTTTTATCTTAGGGTCTTAATCAAATACGGAATCAAGATTCAGAGGCTAGAATATACTTTCTACCTCCATTTACAAGGCTTCTGGTGTGCTTTATTGGGCCATGCAGAGTAGATGCATCTTGGTCCAGAAAATGATTTCAATAAACCCTAGTGCCCTTAAACACAGTCCCAGGAAGACCAATTTGGAATAATGCTGATCTCATATTGAGCGACAGTTGCCTCATGCCATGTTGAGTGCTGGAGTGAGTGAGCTGTAGACGTGGACCTCCAGGTCTGTTTCCAGAAAGAGAGCTGGCTGGGACTCTGCGCCTGTGTCCCTCCCACCTGGGAACAGGCTATGTGACAGCTCTTGCCTGTGGTCATCTGGATAAAGCACTCTTCTCCCCAGTAGGGTAGAAAGAGAGAGGTGGAGAAAGGGTGGAAACTTCTGAGGTCATGAGGTAGAAAGTATTCTCCAGTACTATTTAATCTTGGATAAGTATTAGACCTCTCTGTGATTCAGGGTACTGAACATCTCATTTTTAAGCGTAATGGGGTGAGCTGTAAGCTTGGCACTTATGACTAGAAGGATAGATGTGGATAACAAATGGGGTAAATAAAGGATCGTATTCCATGATGATAGAATATACTATATGCAGGACAAGAGAAGAGAGAAAGGAAGAGGACAAGGAATATTAGAATATAACGTTTTGGTGATTGATGGATTCCAGTCATGGCTTCTCTTATTGTGTATTTTAAAGGAAATGGAGATAAATTTATTAAAGAATAAATTGAGGAACTGTGTGACTTGTGTATTAAAAGTGTCATTAGCATGAATATTATTAGGAGTATAAAAGATGATGGTAGAGGATTGAATAAAGATTGGGAATAAGCCACAAGCTAATGTAATTTGAGGGTCCAACAGAATGTTCTGGAGGCCTATACATGGTTAGACAGAAAAGATAGAGAGGTTTTTATTTTAAAAATAAATTCTCTTTTATTATGTTTAAAATATTTTTTTTCTCAATTAACAGATGAGTGTTTATCACCCTGAAATGTTTGTTTTTAGGATCAGAAATTAGGCTCATACCACTACGAATAGTAATGTATTTTGGCTTAAAATAGAAGTAATGTTTTAGAAAGGATAATGCTTACTAAATGCAGAATACAAAAGCCTACATACAGTAACTAAGAAAATGCCTCGAAGGCTACGTTCAACAGTTTGATGAGAATATTTCAGATTGTATATGAATCCTGCACATTGTACCCCTTGATTG
>CAUYPK010106616.1:0-17241 GCA_963574355.1 Loris lydekkerianus
AATTGGTTTCATAGTAGGACTGAGTACATATTCTTTTAATTGAACTAAACTGTTTTTATTAAAAAGGGTTTTTTTAAAAAAAAATAGGTTAATGTTCAAATTATTATTAACATTTCCAGTGTTTTTAAACCATACTTATAACAATTATTTAGACTTATTTCCTAATTTGATTTTTATACTCACCACTGTGACTTCAACCATGCACTTCTACTTCAAAAGTCTTTGTTCTTTCAGTCATTTGTAATACTTCTGCAGGTGAATTTTTTCAGAAATGGTGGACTCTTCAGAGCCAATATATAGGCAAGAATGATTTCTATGGCTTTCATACATGACTTCATATGTTATTATTGAGTCACACACAACCTCCTTCAAAGTATATATGCTGTTGCAGGTATCCCATATCATGTGACACCCAGGCAACACCTGATTGTACTTCATAGATAATCTCGGTTTTTTTCTGGAAATCTATAGTAATGTTTTCCTTTGAAATTTACAACAGCAGTTGCTCACATCCCGCTATCGGGCAATTTTTGTCAGCTTTCCTTTGACCGTGACGAGGTCTTTTCACCTTTCCTCAGCTCAAGAAAACTTTATTCTCTTCTTCAAATACTGCTTCCCTTCCATTTGTTCCAGAGTTCTCTTTTAAACATGTCAGTAACTCATATATTGGCTGTCTAGTCTGTCTTCTGTTTTTCCGAGGCTGCTACTACATAGGTATAAGGAAAAAAGCTTTACCCTTTGAGCGGGAAACTTCCCAGCGCGGTTCACCTCCTGGTAAGGCCATCGTGTCCCCTCAGCAGTCAAGACTGTGACCAGCAGCTATCTGAGAGAGGGAAGCGAAGTTCTTCAGGCGTCTTCCTTTTTAGAAGCAGGTGGGACTAAAGGCGCCAACTCCCTCTGTGTAGACATGGAACTTCCAGTTGCCTCAGACAGCGAGGACCGCTGGCAGCCAGTCCCCCCAGCCGCATGGGGGCAGGTCGGCAGTTAGCATGCACGCACGCACGCACGCACGCACGCACGCACACGCATGCGCGGTAAGGCGTTGTTAAGTTAACTCGTACCTGCCAGCGGCTCAAGTAGCGCCGTGCCCGGATGTCGTACAGATAGTTGAGGTGACAGAGAGTGCGAAGTGCCGCGGGAATACGTCACAAGAACTTGGCCGGACTTCCAGGTGAGGTGCCAACGGGCTGCAGGAGCGGCACCTCAATAGTGTTTTGTAATAGCGTTTTACCTCCCCATCCAAGACCCCCCACCCACCAGCACACACTGCGATTTACTGTCATGTCTCTTTAGTCACCTTTAATGTGGAACAATTCCCTAGTCTTTCTTTGTCTTTTAAGGCATTGCCATTTTTGAATACTAGAGGGTAGTTTTGTACCACGTCCCTCCATTCAAGGTTGTCAGATGTTTTTCTCATAATTAGAATCAGTTATACATTTGGGCAGAAGTTAGTGAGGTGGCGTCCTCGTCCGTATATCGTAGTGGGCCACTTTGGTGTAAACTTATAATTAGGTTAAGGTGGCGACCTCCAGGTTTCTCTACTGTAAAGGTACCTTCTCCTCATTTGTAATTAATAAGGAGCATTAAATAAGGAGGTACGCTGAGACTGCAAACCGCAGCCTCTTCTTGGTTCCTGTTGCGCCCTGATACTCCACAGACAGGTTTTTTTTGTTTTTGCAGTTTTTGGCCAGGGCTGGGGTTGAACCCACCACTTCCAGTATATGGGGCCAGTGCCCTACTCCTTGAGCCACAGGCGCAGCCCTCCACAGATATTTTTATACTAAGGTGTCAAGAGGCAACCTCTGTAGCTCCACCCCACCTTGCTGTTCTTTCCACATTTCCTCTCTCAGCTGGTGATACCGTCATCCACCCAGATTCCCCAGCTAGAAATGCCCTGCATCTTTAACTTCTCCCTACTCCTGAACAACCAAGTGCTGCTGATTCTGCCTCAGAAACATCTCCCAAACCAGGCACCTCCTGGACTTAACCACTTCGGCAGCCTCCGACTGAGCCTCGGTGCTTCTAGCATATTCTCTATTCTAGGCCATCCTTCATGCTATGTCTACAGTTATTTCCCCTAAACCTAAATCTTATGAGGTCACTTACCACCCTGCTTAAAATCTAGTAGTTATTCTTAGCTAGATGGTGACCTCACTTCGTATATATACAGACACACAAAATAAGTGTTCAGGACCTATAGAATATCATCCAGGCCCCTACAGTTTGTCCCAAGCTACCTTCTCATCCCCACATTCTCTGCTCCCAGTTTTTGCCCTAAAGTCCAGTCAGAATGAATTCATCACTCCCCAAATCCTTCAAATTCATCCAGAACCTTGTGTCTTGGTCCCTCTTGTTCTCTCAACTTGGAATGCTTCTCCTTCCTTTATCCCTATCACACAATCACTTGTTCTTTCCAGACCTGTATGAGATAGAATCTTGTTTGCAGATTTTCTAGTCTTCCTCACAACAGTCACCCTCTGCCTAGGTCTATAAGCTCCTCGATTGTCAAGACTGTTTCTCAAGGCGGGGCTGCTGCTCATCCCAGTAATCCTAGCACTCTGGGAGGCTGAGGCCGGTGGATGGCTTGAGCTCAGAAGTTCAAGACCAGCCTGAACAAGAGTGAGACTTGTCTCTACTAAAAATAGAAAAATTAGCCAGGCATTGTGGCAGTGCTTATAGTCCCAGCTACTTGGGAGGCTGAGGCAAGAGGAGTGCTTGAGCCCAAGAATTTGAAGTTTCCATGAGAGCTGTGATGCCATAGCACTCTAACCTGGATACTTGAGGGACTGTGTCTCAAAGGAAAAAAAAAAGAAAGAAAGAAAGACTGTTTCTCATTCAGTGTTGCACCTTCAATACCCAGACAGTTAGTTCATAATATTTAAGAAATGTCTTTTTGGTAAGTGAGGAATAGTGCAGCTGATGGTAAACCTTAACAGTTGTCTGGAAAAGTAAGATATATTTGTGTCAGAGAAACTATAACATATCTAACCTCAACTATATGACTGTTCCCATTTCCAAAATCACTTAATTCACAACTGGTAGGCTTAAGACTGTTAAATATGTTCATGAAGACCAAGTAATTTTCCCCTTCACATGCATACATGCTTACTGGTTGGCTAAGAGAATATCCTGTAAGTACGATTAAAGGTTTATTTTGAGGATTCTTCCCTTGACTGGAGATGTCAGCTCTTAAAATATATGAGTATTGCCAAATTAAGTGAAACTTAATTTCTGTCCTCAGTAACAGACCAAGATTGATCTATAAAAGGAAGAGACCAATACCTATCTCTCAGGAAACTATTGAGAGATATTGATTAAATTGAATGAGAAAAAATGTCTAAAAATGCTTTGTAATTATAAAACTTTATACAACTATAACATACTTTCAAAATCCTCTTTTAACTCTAGTGAGTGTTGGTTATGATAATGTTAAAGTTTTGCATTTAAAATATCCCCACTTCTCTCCTTTCACTGTATTGTCGTGATATCCGACAGCAGCACTTCTCAAATTTTAATGTGCACACAAATCGTCTGAGATCCTTGTTAAAATGTAAATTCTTATTCTGGAAGACTAGGGTGAGATGCAAGATGTTACATTTCTCAGAAGCTTCTGAGGCTACTAGTGCTGCTGGTTTAAGGACCATACTTTGAGAAGCAAAAGCCTTAATCAGGGATTCCCAACATTAGGTTCATCCGAAGAGCTTTCTTTCTTTCTTTTTTTTGAGACAGAGTCTCTGTTGCCCTGGGTAGAGTACCGTGTCATCACAGTTCACAGCAACCTCAAACTTTTGGGCTTAAGCAATTCTCTTGCCTCAGCCTCCCAAGTAGCTGGGACTACACACGCCCGCCACAACACCCGGGTATTTTTTGGTTGTAGTTGTCATTGTTGTTTAGCAGGCCTGGGCCGGGTTCAAACCCTCCGGCTGGCACCCTAACCACTGAACTACAGGTTCTGAGCTTGAAGAGCTTTCCCAAAAGGTGTTCCGAATTACAATTTCCAAGAACCAAAGGGCCTACTTATCTGTACTTCTAACAACTCCTTTCTCCAGTTGATTCTTAGGTGACCAAAATACTAGTAAATGGATGGCGATGGGGTTTAGGATAAGCTACCCCCCAAAATGGCACCTTGGCATTTGAAATAATAGCAGAAGGTAGGTCACTCTCGCCTTCTCACCCTTCTCCCCTGAAGCAGGCCAGAAAAGAATTCTTTGACCTTCCTCTAAAGTAAGTCATAGAACCTTCATTCCAGAGGTGTCCTCTGTACCTGGAGGAAAGGAATGCCCCTATTTCTGAAGACACGGGGATTAAAAAAAAAAAAAAAATAGACCTTGCTAAGCTCCCCTCAGTTTAGTACCATTAGATTGCAAACTTAAATAATGACATCCAGAAAACATGACTAAGTATAGAGTTTATTGAAGGGCAAAGCTTGAAGATAGCTACCTGGGAAACACAGACTCAAAGAGACTAGATCAGTGCTCCAAAGTGGGGAAATTAAGGTTTCATTTATATAGGCAATTAACAGGGTTGCACCATAGAATTCCAATACATATGTTATAGCAATTTGATCCACTTGAGCTTGCTGTATTCCAAGGAAGTCACTTTAACACTTCAAGAGGAGGGTTGATAATCTGAGGGGGATCTTATCTCTGGTCCCCAAGGCCTTTCCTAATCCTTTGCAGGAAAAAAGTAGAAGTTGCAACTGCGTGCTTCGTGACTCATGCCACATAGCCGCATTTCTCTTAAGACTCAAAATATTTAAAGTTCCAGAAGCTTTAAATCTGAATTATTTAATTTCACAAGATTATACCGTTTTGTCCTCAAATAATGTATCTGCATAACTGTTCATAAAAATACAGTTTTCCCTCTGTAGACCTAGTTCTCTTCAGGCCTTCATTTCTGAAGGCTACTGTGCCACAGAAAACTTATTTTAAATAAATTTGTATGCTTTTTTCTCATTAATCTTTCATATAGATGACTTAGCCACCAATCTTATAATGAGTGAGAAATCTTTCCTCCCCTATGAGTATTTGAATATTTTGAAATCTAGCTATTGAAACTGTAAATCGAGTGCTAGCAGCACTGGGACTGACTGGAAGTCAGCTGGAAATGTAGAACTTCAGATCTCACCCCAGGCCTGTGAACTCAGGATCTGCATTTTAATGAGATTCACATGTAAGCCAGGTGTGGCAGCTCATGCCTATATTCCTAGAACTCTGGGAGGCCAAAGCACATGGATTGCTTGAGCTCAGGAGTTTCAGACCAGCCTGAGCAAGACTAAGACTCTCTCTCTAAAAATAGCTGGGCATTGTGCCAGGTGCCTGTACTCCCAGCTACTCGGGAGGCTGAGGCAAGAGGATCACTTGAGCCCAAGAGTTTGAGGTTGTTGTGAGCTATGACGCCACTGCACTCTACCCAGGGCAACAGAATGAGACTCTGTCTCAAAAAATAAATAAATAAATAAAATCAGATTCACAGGTTATGTATGTGGTGTGAATGTCAATTCTAAGAAGCACCATTTTAAAATACATCCCATGCTCTAAGTTCATTATTTTTCCCACTAAGTGTTTTAGAATCACCCAGGGAGACTCTGCACGTGTGTGTATGTGTGTGTGTGTGTGTGTGTGTGTGCAAGGATAATTATTTTAACAGCTGTCACGTGAGCTCCTCACAGAGCGACTTTATTTAGGATTACATTGATGGAATGGTTTCCCTGAGGAAATAATCTGGAAGGAGAGAGTAAAATAAGGAAATAGTTAAAATTCTTTGTGTATGACATAAACCTAGAGAGAGAGAGAGAGCTGAAATGAGACAGGGGAAGAGATGGAGGTCAGAGTTCTTTTTTAAATATGTAAATACTTAATAGTCAGATTTTCAGTGACTTGCTCTTTAGTATAAAGATGTATAACTCCTCTTTCCTTGAAATTCCAAATGATCATTCAGTAAATTGTGCTGTCATCCACAAATGTGGGGATAAGTGGTATTTTTTAAGAAACTGAGTAAATTAAGTTTTGGGGATTCAAGTCATTGTTAGGTCATTTACAAAGGGTGGGATGACTTCAGCTTATATCTGAGTTACATTAGCTAACAACAGATAGTCAATCCTCTGTAATCATATGTTCATAGACTCTTATTCATAGTATAGTTTGTAATGTGTTGATACTTGGATTGCCCTGATCACAAGTAAATTCATCAAAGTGCTAGAAATATTGTGAGAAATAATTTAAAATGTTCCACATGTACTGAAATATATTGAGAAAATTTCTAGCAAAGCCAAGGTTGTATCTTAATAGTAATACAGAAATTCTCTTATTGAAACATTGATTATAGGCCGGGTGCAGTGGCTCAGGCCTATAATCCCAGCACTCTGGGAGGTAGAGGTGGGAGGATCACCTGCGCTCAGAAGTTCCAGACCGGCCTGAGCAAAAAGCAAGATACCATCTCTACTAAAAGTTGAAAACTAGCTGGGCGATGTAGCAGGCACCTGTAGTTCTAGCTACTAGGGAGGCTGAGGTAAGGAGATCACTTGAGCCCACAAGTTTGAGGTTGCTGAGACTATAATACCACCCTCCTATCTAGGGTGACAGAGTGAGACTGTCTCAAAAAAAAAAAAAAAAAAAAAGAAAGAAAGAAAGAAAAGAAAAGAAACAAAACATTGATTGTATCATGGCTTGTTGGACTTAGAAAGTTATAATCCCCAAAGTTGCTTAATTCACTGAGTCAATTTAGTTATCAAATGACCCATATCATTCCTAGAACACTGTCCAGAATAATGCATCTCAAATGACAGCTCTTTTTTCCCCTTTACCTTCCATATTTCAGGAAAAAGAAAGAATGGTCTAACTAAAAATGTTATCAGAGATTTATTTCTAAAAACATCTTTCAGGGTGGCCCCATATACCAAGGGTGGCAGGTTCAAACCTGGCCCTGGCCAAACTGCAGCAAAAAAATAGCTGGGCGTTGTGGTGGGTGCCTGTAGTCCCAGCTACTCTAGAGGCTGAGGCAAGAGAATCATCTAAGCCCAGGACTTGGAGGTTGCTGTGAGCTGTGTGACTCCAGGGCACTCTACAGAGGGCAATAGACTGAGATTCTGTCTCTACAAAATATATATTTATATAATAATAATAAATAAATAAAATAAATATATAAAAACATCTTTCAGGTGACATTAACATGCCAGTGTGGAATATTTTCCAAATAGTAAACAATGAAAATGTATTACTGTTTTTAGGGGGGGGGGAATAGTACTTTATCTTTAAAAGTATAGTATTAATCTTGACCAGTTAAAATAAAACCATGCTATAACATATAATCCCCAAATCTCACCAGCTTTAAAACTTAGAAATTTTGGCCAGGCATGGTAGCTCACACCTATAATCCTAGTACTCTGGGAGGCTGAGCTGGGAGGATTACTGGAACTCAGAAGTTCGAGACCAAACATGAACAAGAATGAGCCCTGTCTCTACTAAAAATAGAAAAACTAGCTGTGCATGGTGGCGGGCATCTATAGTCTCAGCTACTTAGGAGGCTGAGCCAGGAGGATTACTTCAACTCAGGAGTTTGAGGTTGCTGTGAGCTAGGCTGATGCCAAGGCACTCTAGCCCAAGCAACAGAGTAAGGCCCTTTCTCAAAAAAAAAAAAAAAAAAAGGAATTTCTTTCTTTTTTGTATAAGGTCCAAAAGGGGTATTCCTGATAGATAAAGGACCTTTCTCTAAGTCAGTGGTTCTCAACCTGTGGGTCGAGACCCACAGGAGCTGTATTAAAGGGCTACGGCATTAGGAAGGTTAAGAACCATGGCTCTAAGTGGTAATTCTGGTAACCAGGCTTCTTCCATCCTGTGGTTCTGCCATTTTCAACGTATGACTTCTGAGGTCACTCCCCGTGGCAATATGAGTGATGGAAGGTGGTGCTTGGAGGATTTTAATAGGCCAAGCCTGGAAATCACCCATTTTACTTTTGTGAGCATTACCATGGACCAGGATGCAGTCACATGACCACATCCAAGTGCAAGGGCAGCTGAGAAATGTAGTCTGGCTGAGTGCCAGAAGGAAGATACGTGGGGTGTTCAACAGCTGACTAATTTATACCAAGAAGACCTGTTCTGTGTCCCCGTTACCAATGTCTGAAGGCCTAGTCAGTGAAAAGTTACGGTCATAATAATGAGCCTACTATGGAAGAATTAATTGTAAAACAAAAACCTGTATTGAAAAAAAATAATAAAATAAAATAAAAACCTTTATTGAATTAATGCATGGTACTTACTAAAGCATGAAACCAAAGGTTGAAAACAATTAATTTTTTCGTTCATCCTGAGTTGGATAAAATTAAATTAAAAAGAAATATACCTGGGTTGAAGAGGTGGCTCATAATGAGAGAGGATAGCCGAGAAGGGTGAGGTCTAGAAGAACAGGTCTTTTCAAGGAGACCACAAAGATACACATGCAGGGTCCTCTCCACAGTGACTCAGCTCTTGGGAATTTGTAAACTTAACTTCCTGAAACTTGGAAATTTCCAAGTTCTGTGAAATCCTGTAGTTCTGTAGGGGTGGGAATAGCATCTCCTACTTGATTCAAACTGGCCAATGAGAAGGGTACCTGTGGGGTGGAACTTTTTGACTGTCAATAAAAAGGGAAAGACCAACGCAGTCTGGGAGCGCGGCCATTTGGAATTCTTCTATGCCTTAAGCTCCTGGCTGGTGAATAAAGCCCTTCCTCTTATAAACGTGGTGTTTGAGTGCTCTTTCTTTCCGTTGGGCCTTGTCTTCCTGCAACAATACCTGTAATCCTAGCATTTGGGGAGGATCAAGCGGATAGATTGCCTGAACTCAGGAGTTGAAGATGAGTCTGAGCAAGAGAGACCCTGTCTCTAAAAACTCTGGGCACTGTGGCGTGCACCTGTAGTCCTGGCTACTCGGCAGGCTGAGGCAAGAGGATGGCTTGAGTCACAGAGTTTGAGGTTGCTGTGAACTATGACACCAGAGCACTCGACCCAGGATGACAAAGAGAGACTCTGTCTCAAAAAAAAAAAAAGAAAAAAGAAAAGAAATATACTTCTTACTTTAGACTTGCAGCTAATTCAAATTATGTTGTCATTATCATGTGGAGAGCTATCACTTTGTTCAGCCAGAGGATTTGATTTGTCCCGGGATTCTAAGAAATGCTGGTGCTTGAATAAATGTTGTCTTGGAATGCTTGACAAAGGCTGGCTGCCCAGAGGGGAAAAAACACTCAGGTGGAGGCAATTAAGTGTGATTGTGCTTACATGACTCAGCTGGGAGTGAGAAATCACAAGACCTAGGAGGGAGGGGATTGTGTAGGAGTGGAGTTGTGTGATTAACCCAGGAAGCAGTTGGCTAATCCCAGAGCAATCATTCTGAAGTTTTTTCAGTTAAATGTAGAGACAGTTTTGTGGGAAAAAAGAAGGGTCTAGAAAATCAGGCCTTATGTAGCAATAGCCAAATGGAGTGAGAAAAGATGAAGAAATGAAACACTTTTTTTGTGTCACAGGTAGCACATTCCTTGAATTTCTAAAGCTGCAAACACCTCTTTGTTTATGATGAAGGAAGTCAGGAAATCTCATAGCTTGTACATCAATGAAAGGAAATGCCTGGAAAGTCATTTTATTTCCCCTTGTAGTGTTATCTCCAGATGCTCTCCTGTCAGGTGACTTAATGAGATAGCCCTCCCCAAAAGAGGAAGCACATAATAATAACAGCTGCCACTGCTGAGGGCATGGCTGGGACCTGATACTCTAAGAGGTACTTACTTACCCACCTTATCTCCATTTCAGATGATGATTGCTTTTGAGAGGAATTAGCTTGCTAATTTTATTTCTTTTTTCTTTTTCCTGATTGTGCTAATGAATAAGATACATCAAACCCCATTAAAAACTAGCAGTTTGGGGTGGCACCTGTGGCTCAAAGGAGTAGGGCGCCAGCCTCATATGCCAGAAGTGGTGGGTTCAAACCCAGTTCCGGCCAAAAACTGCAAAAAAAAAAAAAAAAAACAACAACAACAACAAAAAACTAGCCGTTTTGGAGGGATAGCTTCCCTATGTAAAAGTGATTGTAGATGGTTTGCCAAAGATGGATAGATTCAGAAATACAAATTAAACTTGCTTGTCAAATCATTCAAACCATTCAAATGGGTCAGTCTGGATTAAGCAGTTTTTGCTTCTCCCAGGAGTTATTTTCTAAATAATTCATTAGTGATGGAAAAAATATTTTGAAAAAAGTTATTGCCCAGAATCTATGTATTTATTCATTTGGGGCTAGGCAGTAGGTTTATAAGACCATGAAAGCATGGTCTTTGCTTGTCTGGAGTCTTCAATTTGGGGAGCAAGAAATGGTGCTGCTCAAATACTGGAATCACTTGGAAAATTTTAGAAAATACTGATATCTGGGTCACACTCGCAGAGATTCTGATGTAATGGGTCCAAGGTGTACAGTCCAGGTTGAGACCCTTTACAGATGGAAGTGTCAAAAGTATCTGGAACATAGGGGAGAAGAGGGTTAGTTGTTCTGCGCACAATAGAGTCTGGAGGCTTTGAGCTAAGATATGAGAGATGAATAGTTTTCCAGGCACACAAATCAGGGAAGTCATTTTGGGAAATGATATGTGTGAAGGCCCAAATACAGGGGAGAACACAGCATTTTGAGGGCATTACTGTTAATGGGACCCGCTGTTGTATAACACATAATGGGAAGGAATGGGGAAGATGAATCAGAAGCCACATCCCAGATGTGTTTAGTTCATGCTAATAAGGTTAGGTTTTATTTCATAGGCAATGGAGAGCTATTGAAGAATTTTGAGCAAGATGAGATCTGAGAAAATGGGGATACCATTTGTTGAAATAATGAAGTCCCCTGCATGCTTTTATGCCATGTTTCATGTCCAAATGAAAAAGTTCTTTAAAAACTATGTCTCAGGCTCAGCACCGTAGTTCCTCGGCTTAGGTTGCTGGCCACATGCATCAGGGCTGGCAGGTTTGAACCCAGCCCGGGCCTGCTAAACAACAAGAACAACGACAACAACAACAAAATAGCTGGGCATTGTTGTGGCGGGTGCCTATATGCCCCGGCCCACGGGGCTAGTTCAGCAGGGACCTAGGATATGGAGGGAGAGAGTGGAAGAAGGGAACAAGAGGCACGAAGAATGGGGAGCAAGACAGGATTCTGATCAAACTCCCAAAAACTTTATTTTTTAACAGCTATTTAAACACAAGCGGAGGGGGGAAGTGTGCTCAGAGGTGAGTTTAGGGTGGGGAATTCCAGGAGCAGGTGTGGTAATCCAAAGGTCAGGATGTTCGTTTCGCCTAGGGCAGTAACCTTCCAAGCACTTGACTTAAGCGATAAGTTTCCAAGGTGAGCTTACTCGTAAGTATTGGCTCCCAGCAAGATTAACTAGCCTATTCCATAAAATCTGTACCTCTTAATGACAAGTGCTCATGCCAGTTAAGTTGAATACTTGACATGAGTCAGTTGTGTCTGTTTGCAAACCTGTTCAAGTCATTTTCATTAATTATAGGTAATAAATTGAAATATATATGGTTTATTGTTGAGGACCTCGTGGGTAGAAAAAGCATGCGCACTCTGAGACCCAGCCCTTACTTAAGTTTCTAACTCAAATTTATACCATCTTTGTGTGCCAGAAAACCTCAGTGCTAATTTCAACCTAGTTGGAGTGACCCAAAATATGGGGCAAAAACAAAATGAATCATTTTTGAATAAACCGCCAATATACTAGTCCCAAAAGAATTTCCTAAAATAATAAAATTGAGTATCTAGTATTTAAAAATTTTAGCATCCAGGTTTGCCATGAATGAACTATCTCTCTCTCCCAAAAAAGGCAACAGAATCAACCTGCAAACACTAAAGTATTTCGTAAAAATCCATATGTTTACTATTAATAAAGGAAAAAGAGAAACTTGAAAATACAGGTGAAAAACATGAAATATAAAATTTTATCATACAGATTTGTAACCTAACTAATGAAGTTTTATAATGTAAGATTAAATAACTTAAAAACAAAATGAAAGAGCAAAGCCCCAGACTAAACTAACTCTAGCTAAAGAGACATTTAGCAAACTGAAGTTTCCAATTTTATAGACTTAACTAAAGGAGAGAGTGAAAACAGAGCGTGCATTACTTAGTAATTTCAAAATGATAGCACTTACAAAGTTAGAATCCTACCATAAGTTCCCCATACCTTTACCTTGATAATTGAGAGGAAAATCCCATCTTGAAGTTTAGTGCTAAATAGAAAGTGTTGAGAGAGTTCCAACCACTTACAACAAGAACCTGATTCTCATATGAATCTGTAACCTAAATTCATGATAAACAGCTGACTGGCTATTTCATATGCAAACTTTTCCCCTTATCTTATTAAAAAGGAAATCAGCTCCAAAATTGACTTCTCATTCATGCCTAAAGTATATCATTCTTATCACAACTCCTTCTCTGGCTTGATCAAGGTCTGAAACCCAAGCTTCGTGGTTGTGGCCACATGGCATAGTTTAAGGTTACTTTCTAGCAGTTATGGGACCCCTCCATGTTTTACCAAGCCTTACATACTGACTCCTATAGCTTCTGATGGATATTTTTTTTTAATTCACAGAAGATTCTTCACTACATGAAGCCCTCGTCCCCTAGAAGGCCAGCCTACAAGGATTCAATACTGGGCAAGTTAGCACTAACCGTCACTATTCCTATAATTTTGAGACAGCTTAATTTATATGTAGACTGTCTCATTCATTGTTTCCAATTTGTCTAATTTCTATACAAGATAAAGTCTTTCTACTATGTCAAACCTTCTGAACCCTTTCTTCCCACCCTAATAGACACATAAAACAATGGTTTCCAATGATGAAATCCTGAGGCACTTGTGTGTAGAGACTCACGAGAGAGAGAGAGAGAGATGAATTACAGACTGCTTGCCACAATTTCCATACACTGTATGCATGATACAATCTGCTAAGAATCTGAAAATCCTCATAGTGGAAGCGAATATGAGAATATCTTCTTTCAAGTGCCTGACAGAAAAGGGATAAAAGTTTTTATCTGTTATCATCCTATGATACATTTTTCTGAGCCATTTATTTTGGAAGTAAGTTTATATCACCTAAAGTTGAGAAGTCTCAATACATTTCCTGTTTTGAATCAACTAAATTTGAGAGGGTAGCTTACTTTTCTGTCTTCCAAAGAAACTAGCAAATTCATTCTCCCTGACTCAATGGACATCACGGTGATACACGTCACTTGGGAAGATGGGACACTATAGATTATTTATGAATAATCCATGATTTTAGTAAACTTTGTTCAACAGCAGTTATAATAAATTGTCTGCTTTTTAATCAAGTTAACACTAATTCAAGATGTGCTGTCTATAATAGAGGAGTAAATTAATATTTGAAATTTTACTAACCCAAAGGTGGACGAAAAATGTTTATCAATCTATCTCCATCTAATAAACAACTGGCTGACATTAGATATTTTAAATACTTGCCTAAGTCTCAACTTCTTCATTTAGAGTGATTTTAAAGCTAAACTTTAAGTACTTTTTTTTTTTAATTAAATCATAGCTGTGTACGTTAATGTGATCATGGGGCACCATACACTGGTTTCATAAACCGTTTGATACATTTTCATCACACTGGTTAACATAGCCTTCCTGGCATTTTCTTAGTTATTGTGCTAAGACATTTATATTCCACATTTACAAAGTTTCACATATACCCTTGTAAGAAGCACCGCAGGTGTAATCCCACCAATCCCCTCCCTCTGCCCACCTCCCCCCTCCCTCCCTTCCCTTTCCCCCTTTCCCCTATTCTTAGGCTGTAACTGGATTATAGCTTGTACTTTGTGAAATATAAAGTTATTATATAAGTTTGTTTCATTTTTAGGGTAGTATTAGTACTCCCTATCACCATTCCACTAACCCAAGAGACATATATTTCCATTATTAATATTAAATTTATAAATAATGGTTTATAAATAATTTACAAATGTAAATGTAAAATAAATAATAAGAGTAGAAGAGAAAGCAATGAAGACCAAATGTCGGCTATGAGTCATAATATTCTATAGTCTTTACTCTTATTAAATGAACGGCAAAAATAGCACCTATGAAACCCATGTGTTCAGTGTACCCTACAGATAGAAATTCAGTTGTTAAAATACATTATAAAGTATAAATTGAGATTTACTGGACACTCCTAAAAACAATCATTTAAATTTTATACACATGGAGGTTTAAAGTGTGTTTGGATATGTCATTATTTGATTTATATAAATCATGTGAAGTAGACAGGGCTGAAATTAATATCTTGATTTTCCATAATTCAAGTAGTTTGGTTAAAATCACACAGATAACAGTGATGGAGCTGGAAGAACCAAGGTCTTGTTAATCTAAATTGAATACTCTTTCTGTAATTTTAACATTGCGTGTCAAATGCAATGAACCTCGTGGTTTTCATTCTCTGCTCTGGAGTGTGCCAGACGCTTCACCTAGGAGAGTCATTAGTTCTCAATAGTCTATCAAGCACATTTAATTTGTTTAAAGTACTCTTAAAATTATTATGAAATAAAAAACTGATTAAAAATGGTATAGCTGAAAGAGTTGAATGTTTATACATTTAACGAATTCTAAACCTAAATAAAGAAATTTAGTGACAGATGTATTAATGAATTATGTTTGATTTGGCCATATTGAATGAAGAAAGAAGGAACTTGGCACAATCATTTTATAGTTCCAAAATAAATCTTTAGGTAAGTAATTCAAAATAATATTCATGTGTGTGTGTGTGTGTGTTTTAGTAAGACTACAAATTAAATTGACAGTTATTTTCTGTAGCTCTTGTTACTTAAGGAGAAAAAAGGAAGCCAAATCCACACCTTTGCTGTGATTTTATTATGTGTTTGATATTAAAGAAAGTTCCTAGCACAAAATAGTCACAAAATAGACACAAAATAGTCACTTCCAGGGCAGTAGTTCAAATGGGAATCACTCTCCGTGTCAAACCCTGCAGCTTTGATGCCACTTTCTTGTCCCTGATCCAGTACGTTTTGTACAAAACATCACAAGGTTGGTGCAGAGATGCAGACTGGGGAGAAAGAACCTAGAAAACTCCTTGTTTTAACCTGCCTGACAGTTATGAGAGCTACAAAATTCACAGCACCGCTACTCACTTTATATTTTTATACCACCTTCACATTTCTCAGAAAATAAAGTACAATAAGAGCCTCTTTTCAAGATTCATTTTTACAGTTCCATAGGATGGATGGAAGTGAGGTGAGAAGAGAAGATAGGTCAGTCTCTAGGCTCACAGAAAATGTGGGAGCAGGGTCACCCTGACCATCTGAGGACAGGCCCTCAAGTTGACCTTGAGGGGGCACTAGGTGATAGGTGCTTTTCTGGGTATTGTAGAGATGGCTACCTTGGGTTTTTAACAGTAAATCCTAAGTCAAATGCATTTACCCTCAAGAATCTAATATACAAGAATGGGAGACAAATCAGATATATCTGAAGCCTCTACTGTATACCAGAATGTGTTAGGCTTATTTGAAATTCAAAAAATAAGATATTAGGTGTTTGTTAGTAGTCATTGTACAAGTCATCATCATTCTTTTTCATGTGAAGAAACTTAATTTGCGAAGGATGATACATCCAGCAAGTTATAAGACTCAAAAATGC
Source organism: Loris lydekkerianus (assembly GCA_963574355.1). Taxonomy (NCBI): domain Eukaryota; kingdom Metazoa; phylum Chordata; class Mammalia; order Primates; family Lorisidae; genus Loris; species Loris lydekkerianus. Next base: position 15,688 of record CAUYPK010106616.1, read on the forward strand.
ATGTTTAGGGTGAGGCTTCCAAGTGGTTAGGATTCTCTGCATCCATTTCAGGATTAAAGTAGAAGCACAATGCCTCCAGAAAACTGGCAAACTTTTTAGAATTTTCTACTTCAGCAAAGGTTAATTGAAACTCTTGGACTTCTAAAGAATTCTGGGGAAATACATGACTGAGAATGTGGAGAACATGGAGTGGAAATGCATCCCAGGAGGTTCTTGCCAAACTCACCTGATTTGCTGTAATTTATAGTAGAACCTCCATGACTGACCACCTCCTCCACTGACCACCTTCCCCAGTTAGCTGTCATAGACCAGGCAGGCACCACATGTGTGCTATCGGGGCCTAGTTCCTTATGCTGACCACCTCCGTATGTTGATCAGTTTGTTATAGTCCCTTGGGTGGTCAACTTACATAGGTTCCACTTGACTTACAAGTCTTGATTTAGGATTGGCCTAGATGTCCAAGTCCTATTTGACTGTGCATTCTTTTCTTTCACTTTCAATGAAAAGCTTCTTAAACCTCAGATTGACACCCATGCTTCAAATATATTAGCCATTAGTTTTTATATGATTAGAGTACTATATCTAGCACCTAATATACTGCTGAGATTACATCTCTGCACTAGACTTACTTTCACTCACTGCAATAAATTTATATTACACTATTAAATTGCTGAGTCATTCTAAGGTTTAGCTACCCTTAACCCCAAAGTACCTTGGTAGCTAGGTTATTGTAGAACACTCAGTTTGCTACTAGTTAGAAGCGAGCTCTTCATTTCTTTGTTTTCATTATCAGTGTTTTGCCTTCTTTTTAAACAGCATAATTACTTGCATTCCTCTATCAGCTTCTTAGTAGGCTCATTTTCTCTTGCATTCGAATGTTAGGATTCAAGGTATTTACTCAACTCTTCTCTAAACATCATAGAATTATGAAATGGAATTGCTGGCCCCTAATGTTATCAGCAAAACCTGTTAGGTAATTTTTTATAGCCTCAGTTGCCCTTATCTCATTAAAGAAGCCTACTGTCTCCAAAGATTCCTTGCCAGCTTAGATAAAGTTGTTAAAAATATAAGTAATTATTCACAGAATACTTATTTAAAAACTGATTTTGCCTATGATGTGCCAAACACTAAAACACTCTACCTATGAAAATATAAATTCAGTTTGATTCAATTTAACTTTTCTTGGATCCCAGATATATGTCAAAGCACTATGCAGGTTCTGAGATAAGGAAGATATCTCAGGGAACTCACCAGACAAAAGTAAAAATACATAACAATTATCCCTGACCTAACAGGATAAGCACAATTAGATAGACAGGCAGAAAATGCTATGAGGCTATAGCAATGGAATCCATCAAGTTGACCTGGAGTGCGGATGAGGTGATAAGTTCTTTTAGGGGTAACAGAGATGGTTATATGTCTGACTTCTAAGGATAAATTGTCACTCATTATGCCAAATAAAGAAAAGAAAAGAAAAAGAGAAACAAAAAGGAAGGAAGGGAGGGAGGGAGGGAGGGGGGACGGGGGGAAGGGGGGCAGGGGGGACGGGGGGAT
>CAUYPK010106620.1:0-36438 GCA_963574355.1 Loris lydekkerianus
ATAATGAGACCCTATCACTAAAAAGAAAGAAAGAGAGAGAGAGAGAGAGAGAGAGAGAGAGAGAGAGAAAGAAAGAAAGAAAGAAAGAAAGAAAGAAAGAAAGAAAGAAAGAAAGAAAGAAAGAAAGAAAGAAAGAAAGAAAAGAAAAATTAGCCAAGTGTGGTGGCTTGTGCCTTGTAGTTCCAACTACTTGGGAGGCTGAGGATGAGTATCTCTGGAGCCCAGGAGTTTAAGGTTACAGTGAACTATGATTGTGCCACTGTACTCCAGCCTGGGGGACAGAACAAGACCCTGTCTCAAAAAAAAAAAAAAAAAAGAAGACTTTCAACTCAATAATTAGTGGAGGTCACATTTTTAATGTGAAAGAGAATACATTATGATTTTATGAATTTAAAACAAGCCTGATTAACTCATGCCTTTTGCAGAGGACTGATGCAGTTTAAAATAGCCACTGACGATACCCCATCTTTGAGGCCGTGTGTTCTGGGGAGAACTGAGTTGTGCTTTAGGGGTTACTTTCCTGAACTGGTCCCATGTGGCCAACTGTGCAATCCACTCCGGGGCCACCGTGGCCACAGGTTATGATGAAAAGCAGCAGGTGAAATGACCTGGAGTTGGTCACGTCCAGATCCCACCAGACCTAGAAAAGGCCTGCTGTGGTCCCGGAAGCCAGGAGGCTGTGCAGCCCAGTGCGGCACCGTGGGCACTGTGGCTGGAGGCTTTGGCTTGAATCCTGGTTCTCCCCTAGCCTGGCTGTGAAACATGCAATGTCAGTCCTCTGTTTTCCTTCATTATAAAACAGGGACATTAGCACATGATGCTTTAGGAGGCTGAGGGGAGGCAGTGCTTCTGGACCACAGTGTGGGGTGTCGGTCAGTAACTGTCCTGGTGTTTACACACCAAACCATACCCCACAGTGTGCACAGGCCTGCAGTTCTGTCCTGGCTGCATCCTTTTAAGAAGATCGGATGAGCCCTGAGCCTGCTTGGGAGAGGGCAGAGATGAGTGTGTAGGCCTGGGGTGGCTGTGTGGGAAACAGAGAGTCCTGAGCCTTCTGCCCAGTGCTGTCTGAGCCTTGACGTGACCAGCTCCCTGCTTCTTCTTCCTCACACATCTTCCCTTTCCCAACTCGGGCTGCCTGCGTCTTCTCTGCAGAACACTGCCCCTGCACACATCCTTTGGCTTTTGGGGAGGGAGTTACCCAAGGCCTTGATCCCCATAGGTGTCCTGAGTCTCATCGGGGACCCAGGCCTGCAGGTGTCTCAGGAATCCCTGAGGAGACATGAGCTTGCCTTCCCTGTTCTTGGCACTGCCTTCGACATGTGCTCATGATTAATAGTGTGAGCAGCACCTGTTAAGGTCTCTGTGCCTTGCAGACCATCTCATATCCCTCCACGTTTGCCTGTTGCTTCTGGATGGCCTCATGCAGAGTAGCTGATGGCCCATGACAAGCCTGGCAGAGGTCACCACAGCCCTCCACCCACCCCTCCTTTGCGACCCTAAGTGACTCCTGCCCTGTGAGTACAAGAAGCTGGGTGTGCTGCTGGCGAGCGGAAAATACATCACTGCTGGCAAATTACTGTTCAGAAAGACTTACTTTAAAAATATTCAGTTCTTGCTTCCCATCTGCCGAGTAATAGAAATACACTACTCAGTGGGTGCCTTAAAACCTGTTTGGCCATAAGTAATGTGGCACTTGGGTAGCACAGAGGAGTGATGCTTTCATCCGAGCAGTTCATTTCCCCATAAACCTAAAAATAGCATCGCACTTGGACAGATCATTGAGGAGCTTCACAGAGGCCATTTTTCAGTGCTGTTGCAATACTTATATAACCCTGCTTTCTCTTAGACTGTGGCTTCAGGCTGAAGAGCAACTCAGTGTGTGTGTGTGTGTGTGTGTGCATGCGTGCATGCGTGCTTGCGTGTGTGTGTGTGTGTGTGTGTGTGCACTTGATAAAGTAGCGGTCTAAGGTCAGAGGGCTGCAATGTTGAATCATCTGAGATAAAAGTCTTATACTCACTTGTAGACCAACTCATCTCAGTGGCTCACCATACATGCCATTCTGTTGTTAATCTTCCACATGAAAGAGTCAAGTTTATACTTTTTATTTACACGATTATAGTTTTCCTGATGCCGTCATATCAAGTAGCTCATTAACACCTTAAACACACACACACCTTAAACCCATACACCCATGTGGCAGTGAGATGAAGTTTTACCATTTCCATTTTGAAGATTAGGCAATAGTGGCCTAGAAAGATGAAACAACTCATGAGACGTCCCCAGCCTTCCAACGTGGGTGCTGGTGTGGACGTTTGGGGTCCCATCCGAGCTGACACCGTTGCTTTCTCGTACCTTCTTTTCTGTTTTTCCTCTTGTCTTATGTGGGAAACAAGAGGTCACGTTAGTAAAAGGCAACAGATTATTTCATCTGAAGAGAAATTACCGTGTAGCAGAAGGTCATTTTAGAACAGAGGGGTAAAAACCAAACCAAACAAAACAAAACAAAATAACAACAGCAATGACAAAATATATATAAATATATATATATTTAGAGACAGAGTCTCACTTTGTCGCCCATGGTAGAGTGCTGTAGCATCATAGCTCACAGCAACCTCCAACTCCTGGGCTTAGACAATTCTCTTGCCTCAGCCTCCTGAGTAGCTGGGACTACAGGTGCCCACCACAACGCCCGGCTATTTTTTTATTTTGTTGTTGCAGTTTGGGTGGGGCTAGGTTTGAACCTGCCACCTTAGGTATATGGGCCTACTCACTGAGTCACAGGCGTCGCCCCCAGGGGTAAATATATATTTTAAGAAATTTTATTTACTATTATTGCTACCATTACTAATACCATGACTATTACTATTTAAAAGATACTCTTAGTCCTTTAATTCTAGTTCTTTAATTTTGTATTTGTATCTGGCCTTTTAATAGCACTTTGATAACCCACACTGTTTTTACAATTTTGCTTTATGATTTGGTTTTGCATTTATTTAAATGAAAGGATTTAATTCTATGATCTTTAAGTTTCCTTCCCACAGTAAGAGGTACAGTATGAAGATCTCATGAATTTATAAATGAAGACTAGCTTCCGATTCTGTCCAAAATAGAGTAGCCCTGTTCCTCCTCACCCTGCCTCTCACAGCTAGAACACCCTGGACATCACACAACCGAAGTGTAGGAAGGCTCTGACAGGTGGGAAAGGTGGCGACTGCTTTGGACATCGGGCCTGAGGAACACTGTGGGGTGAGTTGCCTGGGGGTTTTGTTGTCTCCTCTCCATCCCAGACAGGGAACTGGAGAAGACCTCTGTATGGAAGCACTAACGAAATAACAGCTCCAGTCGAAGCCTAGTTTGCCAGGCAAAAAGCCAAGAAAAGGGTAGCCTTATAGAACGGAAAACTTCTTTTTTCTTTTCTTTTCACAGCAACCTCAAACTCTTAGGCTTAAGCAATTCTCTTGTCTCAGCATCCCAAATAGCTGGGACTATAGGCGCCCACCACAATGCCTGGCTATTTTTCTGTTGAAGTTGTCATTGTTGCTTAGCTGGCCTGAGCTAGGTTTGAACCCGCCAGCCTTGGTGTATGTGGCCGGCGCCCTAACCACTGTGCTACGGTTGCCAAGCCCAGAAAACATTTTTTGATAATACTTCCCCTGGCCCAGGCAAACACCAACAGAAAATCTTCCTCTTCCTCATGGTTACATTGTGGTGGACCTGGAAGCAAATCGTCCACCTGTCCCTGAAGCAAGAGAAACAGCAACACCATTATGACTTCCCTGCCAGGCAGTGTCAGTGAGCAGAACAGGAACTGACCTTCCATCCCTTACCTGGCTGAGCTGACGGGCCTCAGGAGGACTTTGATTTTCTCTCCAGTTCCCCCAATAGAGTAGAGTCAGTAAAGTCCAGGAGGAGACAGCTAAACTCTACCCTGGCCCAGCAGCCCAGAAGATATTTGTAAAAGATCTAACACATGAATCAGTAGAGAACTTGGGGAAAGGAGAATGGGCCTGAACAATTAAAAACAAAGATATAATAGCTGGAAAATACCCCACATTTGGCAAAAGGGATAAACCTATATGTTGAAGAAGCTGAGTAAATCTCGAACAGGATAAACATGAGGAAATCTACACAGAAATCATCATCATTAAACTTCAGAAGAAAAGAAAAATCTTAAAAGCAGCCCAAGAACAACAACTAAAGCAAATAGACACCCTACACCCTGGGAAAGGATATTTGCTTATCTTGAATTAGACAAAAGCTTGATAACTAGGATCTGTAGAGAACTCAAGTTAATCCACATGAAAAAAGCCAACAATCCCATATATCAATGGGCAAGAGACATGAATAGGACCTTCTCTAAAGAAGACAGACAAATGGCTAACAAACATATGAAAAAATGCTAATCATTCCTAATTATTAGAGAAATGCAAATCAAAACCACCCTGAGATATCATCTAATCCCAGAGAGAATGGCCCAGATCACAAAATCTCCAAGTTGTAGATGGTGGCGTGGATGTGGAGAGAAAGGAACACTTTTACACTGCTGGTGGGACTGCAAACTAATACAACCTTTTTGGAAGGAAATATGAAGAACCCTCAAGGAACTCAAGCTAGACCTCCCATTTGATCCTGTAATCCCATTACTGGGCATCTACCCAGAAGGAAAAAAATCCTTTTATCATAAGGACACTTGCAGTTCAATTTACAATCGCCAAAATGTGAAAACAGCCTAAATGCCCACCAACCCAGGAATGGATTAACAAGCTGTGGTATATGTACACCATGGAATACTATTCAGCCATTAAAAAAAAAAAAATGGAGACTTTACATTCTTTGTATTAACCTAGATGAAATTGGAACACATTATTCTTAGTAAAGTATCACAAGAATGGAGAAGCATGAATCCTATGTATTCAATTTCGATATGAGGAAAATTAATGACAATAAATGACATGGTAGGGGTGAGGGAAGAGGAGAGGAGAGAGAGAGAGGAGGAGGGGGGTGGGGAAAGAAAGAGCAGAGAGAGGGAAGGAGGGAGGGGATGGGGTCTCGGTGTATGCCACACCTTTTGGGGGCAAGGCACAATTGTAAGAGGGACTTTACCTAACAAATGCAATCAGTGTAACCTGGTTTCTTGCACTCCCAATGAATCCCCAACAATAAAAAAAAAAAGCAGCCAGAGAGAAATAAAAACTTTACCTATAGGAGAAAATCATCTTGAATGATGTTGAATTAGTTTCTTAATTAAAGCCATGGTAGACATAAGGATGAGACACAGCATTTTCCAAGGGCTGGGAAAAAACAAAGAATTGTCAACCATGAATTTTATATCCAGTGAAAATATTCCTCTAGGAATGAAGGGGAAATAAAGATATTGTAAGATGAAAGAGAATATAAAAGAATTTGTTCTTGGCAATTCTGCCTAAAAAGAATGCCTACCAGGTGTGGTGGTTCACACCTACATAGTCCCCGTGCTTTGGGAGGCTGAGAAACATTGCTTGAGGCCAGAAGATTAAGACCAACCCAAGCTTCATAGTGAGACCTTCTTACATAATGTTTTCTAAAAAAATTAAAAGAAAAATTAGCTAAGTGTGCTGGCATGCATTTGTAATCCCAGCTACTTGGGAGGCTGAGGCAGGATTATTTACGACCAGGAGTTTGAGGCTACTATGAGCTATGATCATGCCATGGCGCTCCAGCTGGGGCAGCAGAGTGAGACCACATCCTTTAAAAAAAGAAAAAAAAAAAAAGAGAGAGAGAGAGAAAGAGAAGAATGCCTAAAAGGATTTTGGCTTATCCTGAAGGAAGACATACTAATGGAATGAATAAATGAGGGGTAAATATAAAAGGAACTGCACACACACACTGGATAGGAGTGCACAGAACTGCACACACACACACTGGATAGGATTGCACAGAACTGCGCACACACACTGGATATGATTGCACAGAACTGTGCACACACTGGATAGGATTGAACAGAATTGTGTACATACACTGGAAAGGATTGCACAAAACTCACACACACAATGGATAGGATTGCACAGAACTACGCACACACACTGGGTAGGATTTTTCAGAACTGCGCACACACAATGGATAGGAATACACAGAACTGCGCACACACACGTTGCATAGGATTGCACAGAACTGCCACACACTGGATAGGATAGAAATCATATCCAGTCAGAACTGTGCACACACACATTGCATAGGATTGTGCAGAACTGCACACACACTGGATAGGATTGCTCAGAACTGCACACACACACTGGATAGGATTTCACAGAACTGCGCACACACAATGGATAGGAATGCACAGAACTGCACACACACTGGATAGGAATGCACAGAACTGCGCACACACACATTGCATAGGATTGTGCAGAACTGCACACACATTGGATAGGATATTCAGAACTACACACACACTGGATAGGATTTCACAGAATTGCGCACACACTGGATAGGATTTCACAGAACTGCGCACACACTGGATAGGATTTCACAGAACTGCGCACACACAATGGATAGGAATGCACAGAACTGCACACACACACATTGCATAGGATTGTGCAGAACTGCACACACACGTTAGATAAGGTTACAGAGAATTGGCTGCCTATGCGCACACATATTCACCATTGCCCAGATAGCTGGTGAAATCTGAAAACAATCTGTGGATTATACCAAGGTCATTTCCTCGTTTTTGTATCGTACTGGCATTATGCCAGGTGGCATCCTTGGGGAACATGGTGCTTAGTGGACATGAGACCTTCTTGTGCTTTTTTGTTATTCCTGTAAACTTTATTGCAAATTCCTGTAAATCTGTAACTACTTCAAAATAAAACAAACAAGAATGCTGACACTGTAGGATGCTGGCAAGTGTTTTGGAGTTGGGTCTGTATTCATGGTAATGCTTTTCTTGTCCTCATATAAATGTGTCCCTCTTTCTTGACTTGATTGGGGTTGGAGTTGCAATGACACTGCCCTTCAGTGTGCTCCTCTCAACTGTGAATTAGAAGTGATTCCAGGGGCAGAGCTGTGTGAGTGGGTACTGGGGTCAGGGGCTCTGCTGGCTCATTGGAGAGCCATGGTGGCGATAGAACTGCACACAGTAATTAGGCCTAATTGTTGTGGGGTTTCACTCAAAGCATGGGAAGCTAAAAATAGGGCCATTTGTTTCCTGATGCAGGTGTGACAGCTGTGGAAACGCCCCTGGCTGTGAGGAGGACAGGCGGCTGGACGTGTCTGTGGTTGGCAGGGATGTGGCCGACTCCTCTGTGCCACACCAAACAGAAAGCTCACCGTTTATTAGGCCAGCCCACTGCTAGAGCTGTCTTTGAAAGCACAGAATCTTTGAAAAATGTAGCATTCGCGCTTTGCTATAATAACAAATGCCTATTTTGTTTGTACAAAATGAAAAGGGGTAAGCAAATTAGATGAGGGGATGTATTGCTGGCAAACACACATCCAGTGTCTGTACTTCACAGCTTCTAAAGTCTCTCATTCAAATGGATCGTATTTTGCTAATTATTAAAGATGGCATCTGATTAAAGTTGAGAAACACAATGGTGGTGAGTCACTCCCTAGGTTTCATTTTTGTTTGACTATCTTGCCTGAATTTACTTGGATACTTAGTGTCTATTATATAACAAATTTTCACGTGGTTTGTGGCAGTCAGGGCAATGCGTCAGGTGGTCAGATAGCCATGTTATGAGCTTAGCACTAAATGTAGCCAAATACGGTACTTGGGCTGAGAACTGGGAAGCCACTGTGCTCTGAGCTGGCCTAGGTCTGCACCTCCGCGTCCTGCCCTCCATCTGGTTCAATGCGTTCCTTCTTTTTCCATGGGGGTCCTGTCTCTGGTAGCCTCTCCTGCTCCCACCCCTATCTCTGAGTCCCGGATGTGTCCCCTCACCACACCTGGAACGCCGAGCTGCATGAGCTAGGTCCTGTTCACTGCTGGGCCTGTCGCAGGGTGCACAGGTGCACTTGGTCTGTGAGCACCAGCCTGGCCTGCTCACGGCTGGGCCTGTCGCAGGGTGCACAGGCTCACTTGGTCTGTGAGCTCCAGCCTGGCCTGCTCACGGCTGGGCCTGTAGCAGGGTGCACAGGCGCACTTGGTCTGTGAGCACCAGCCTGGCCTGCTCACGGCTGGGCCTGTCGCAGGGTGAACAGGCGCACTTGGTCTGTGAGCACCAGCTGGGCCTGCTCACTGCTGGGCCTGTCCCAGGGTGCACAGGCGCACTTGGTGTGTGTTATGCAAGGGCATCATGGTGTGCCTGGCCCAGAGTAAGTGTCCAGCGTACGTTTGCTGACCGATGAACAGATATGGTGAATATACTGCTGGTCCTCCGGGTGGGTGTCCAGCAGGAGTCTTGCCTGGAGGTGCTCAGAATTGAACGAACCTTCACTTGGCTTGGATTTCAGGTACCATCTTAGTCTGTCTCACTTCATGAGAAGTTTACAAAGTATTAGTGTGAGGAAGAGAATTGTGTGTGTGCACGTACGAGTGAGTTTGTGTGTGTGAGGGTGTTTCTGTTTTCCCCTGAGCGTATCACCGCAGAGAATTCAGGGTCCATAGTGTCCTTCACTGTGCTCATCTCACACGACTGGATTTACCTATTTCACCTCCCCTGTTTGTCAGGGAGGAACTATTTCTTTAAATATATGCATATATATAATTTTTTTTGTTTTTTGTTTTGTTTTGTTTTGTTTTGTTTTGTTTTTTTGACCGGGGTTGGGTTTGAACCCACCACCTCTGGTATATGGGGCCGGTGCCCTACTCCTTTGAGCCACAGCCGCTGCCCTAAATATATATATTTTTTGAGAGGGGTTCTCTTTCTGTCACCTGGGCTGGCATGCACTGGTGTCACCACAGCTCACTGCAGCCTCAGGCTCCTGAATTCAAGCGATCCTACTGCCTCTGCCTCCCAAAGCTGGGATGACAGGTGTGAGCCAGCATGTCTGTAAATATTTTTATAATTCTGTATTGTTTACCAAGTGTGGCTACTTTGGCACTTCACTTTAATATTGAGCAGATTTGTGTGGTGGGCACAGTGGTCCCCACATCACTCTCCTGTGAGGAAACCGAGACTTCCAGGAGCTGTGACCAGAAAACACAAAACCTCCTCGACAGCCCAGGCCCTCTGCTTCCCAGGGACTCGTACCAAAATGTCCCAAGGGTTTGACTGCTGTGTGGTGGTGGTTCTCTTGTATGATAAACAGTTCTGAGCTTTTGCCAGGCTTGGGGAATAGTCCCCATTGTCGGAGCATTTTGGATAGTTGCCAGTCACTATTCCTTCTAAATCAGGCCCCTGTTCTTTCTCACACGTGTGCCCTCTGTGTGTGGACGTTCAGAGGAGAGCGAGGGGGACACTGACTTGGGACTTGGATACCACCTTGCGTCTGAGGACCAAGCTGGCAGTATGCAGACTTGCTCGCAGGGAAACCGTAGTTCCTATGGAGGCCCCGCTGCGGCCACACCTTCAGCCACGTGTGTGTTTTCCTTTCACGCTGCCCGCTAAGAGCATGCTGGCAGCAAGGCACGTTGGCAGGCTGTTTTCTGTGACTCTGTGTGTCCCTCCCTGGGCTCTCCCCAGGCAGACTGGTGTGCACAAGGGGTGCGGGGCACTTTGTCTTGGGGGGTGCTCCAGGTTGTGCTTTTCCTTTGGGTAAAGAGGACTTGTTTCTTTCTCATTTTTGCCTCCTTTTTCCCACACGCTATTCAAACCACCAGGTGAACCCATTTAGAGGATGTAACGGCTTTCACCTCAAAACGTGCCCCAGCTAGGTGTTGCTGCCTCTAGCTGCCCCCACCCCTGGCCAGGCAGTCACATGCTTCGGAGGGCACTGTGATCTCCCCCACCCCCAGGTCTCAAGAGCATACAGAGTGGACATCGGCTCTGTGTTCAGGGGGCTAAATGTGAAAGTGAAAAATAAATTCCAGGGACTGAAATGGAATTGCTTGTACAACAGTTTGACCAGTTTCCCTTAGCGTGGCTACTCTCGCCTGTGACATACTGTCCACGTGAACATCCTGTCACCTCCTCTGTTGATGAGTTTTAGTTCTCTATGTTTCATTTCAGCTGGCGACGTAGTCCTGGAGATGGTCAAGATCAGGGCGTCCAATTTCCACTCAAATGCAAACCAGCTGGGTGTAGCAAGTGTTAGGGCAGGTCACAGATGAGCGAGCACCTGGCAGGTCTGCACTCACCTTACCAGCAGCACCATGCAATCAGTGACTATGGGATTTGGACACCGGGCTGGGTGGCTCACTCCTGGAGCCCACTCTGGGAGGCCAAGGCAGGTGCACTGCTTGGGCTTAGGAGTTCGAGACCAGGCTGAGCAAGAGCAAGACCCCATCTCTACCCAAAATAGAAAGGTTAGCCGGGCATCATGGTGGGTGCCTGTAGTCCGAGTACTCAGGAGGCTGAGGCGCAGGAGGGTCTCATGAGCTCAGGAGTTTGAGGTGCTGTGATGATGACATGACACCCTACCCAGGACAACAGAGTGAGACTCTGTCTCAAAAAAAAAAAAAAAAAAAAAGAATATGGGCTTTGGAAGCAGATGTGTGTGTGTAGGTTTGGACAAGTTTGTATTAACCCCGTAACATAGGTTAATAAAACTCTTTGCAATTCAGATACCTATGAACTGGAAATGACAACACCCTCCCTCATATGTCTGCTTTGAGATTTTAATGAGACCATCCATAGAAAGTTCCTAAGACAGTGTCAGGAATGTCCCATGTTCTTGTTAATATTCATTTTTCTGTTTGTTAGCTCGTGGTGTTTATTTTCTGCAGTTTTGCTCACACTTGGGTATGCTGGGCAGCTGGCTTGTCACCCAACGTCCCTCCCTACATTTGCCATGGGTCTCTATTACGGTGCCAGAGCCTGTGAGTAACGTGTTACCATTTCATTGTCCAGATCACTTTGGATTCCACTGGGCAATTGGGGTTCAAGTCTGACAATTGTAAGTCATAGATCACCAGTTTTCTCTGTCATCTTCTGAATATCAGTGAGGAAAGAGAAGGCACCTTTAGATACTAAAGCTCAGAGCTGAGGACTGTTCTGTTCAACAAAAGACAGAGGGAGAACAGCTTCTCTGCAGGAGACTAAAGGTCAACCTCAGGGAAGCCAAGGCCCCTGCCTTAACACCACCTGCCCATGATGAACTTGGCACTTAAGCTGAAGGGAGAAGTCATTGTTTCCTGGAGACCACCATGAAAAAGCTGAAGAACGCTCCAAAGTGATGGCCTGTGTCTCCCTTCTTCCTAAGTATGAAAAGAGAGGATGTTGCCTTGCGCCCTAAGATGAATAGAGCTCTAAGGCAAAGCATCATTATTGGTGATTCTATCCCTATTTGAAACATTGTTTGCTGGGGCCTAGATCAACAAGGGTCTCAAAAGTCAGGCAAGAATTAACAAAAAAATGCATGCTTCATGACAGTCAGTCGTAAAATCAACAAAGGCCAACCATGTGTAAGGCACTTTCAGAGGATCTTGTTTGTAGGAAACAAGTCCTATGCCCAGTTTTTATGAGGTCTCATTTTAGCAGTGACCTTTAATACTTATTGACAACATTGTTATTTATGAAGTTTGGGAAGGATGAACTGAATTTTGCCTCTCATGCTGCAGTCACCACATAGCTTATCCTGTTGGAGTTGGGAGGGAAGTGAGGCATAACTGGCTTTCTTATTTTACAGTCGAGGACGCTGAGGCTCAAGCAGGTGAGTCCCATCCTGCTGGCAGTGCCAAAGCCCAGCTCAGAGCTGGCCCTGGTACCGTGAGGCCTCACAGAAGAGGCAGGCTGTTAAAACATGCGTATCCAAGAGTCACAGAAAAATGAAAGAAGGTAACACAAATGGAATACTGACTTGCCAGCGTGTGTTAGTCAGAGGTTTAATAACCATAAAAGTGCTCCCATAACAATAATCCCAAATTTTGAGAGCAATCTAGCCAAGGGAATCATTTTGTCTACTCACAGAAGAGAAGACAGTGGTACAGATTGCCTGTACATGGTATAATTTTTTAAAATGCAAATTAAAACAATAATGAGCTTTCTTTTAGTTTTGTTAAATGGGAAGACTTAAAATGCAGATGCCTGAGTGGGAAAGCTGCTCTATGTACTGGGTCCATACAGGGACCAGGGGGCAGTCCCTGGAAGGTTTTTCCACGTGATCCTAAGCCGGAGCACATGCATTCACTTCCACTGTGCACCCTACAAAGTCATCGATAGCATAGAAGCCTATCTTTATCTCTGTGAATGTTTCATCACGATGTTATTTAGAAGTTAAAAGGGGAATGGGTTAAATAAATTATGGTACGTCCATAGAATATATTATGCCTGGAACAAAGTCATATTTAAAGAATTTTTAATGTAGAAAGATGTTCAAATGCAATTTCATGTAAAATAGGTTACACAGCACAAGATTCACTATAAGCATGAATAATTTATTATATTAAATTATCCACATGTACAACATAAAAATATATGGCAGTTTCACAGCTGTTACCCTGCGGTAGTGGGGGTTTTGATTTCCTCATTTTTCCAGACTTTTGATAATAGGAATCATTTTACAATCAGAAAAAGTAATATATTTATTTTAAAATCATTTCCAAGGCTAAATTTAAATTAAACTAATTTTTAAAACACCTTGATTTGCCACATATTTATAAGTCTTGAAGTTGTTGGGGGCCTAACGCAGCCCTACAAGGACCTCCTTCCCCCTCTTTCTCCTCCTCCCCTTCCGTCTTCCCCATCCTCTCCTAGAAGACAAGGCCTACCTGGCACCTCCCCAAGAGTTCCCTGGGCGGAACTTCTGCAAGCTCTGGAATCTTCCTCCTCCTATGCCCAGTACAAAAAGAGGCCTCCAACCACCCTTGGTGCAGACACCATCTTTGAGTTCTCAGTCCCGACCCATCAGACTTGACCTGAGCCCCTCCTGGGCTGGTGTCTGGGCCCCACTACACCCCTTCTAGAAGTTACGAGCTTTCCGTGTTTATGGTGCATCTTCCGTAGAGTACGCAGAAAGGCTTTCTCACACCCCATGCTGGTGTCATTACCTGCTATTCCATCGTATTGGGGATTTATTGTTTTAACATTTAAGCAGTTTACCAGTCCTAATGAACACTTTCTTTCTTAATTTTCTTTTCTTTTCTTTTTTTTTTTTTTTTGAGACAGAGTCTCACTCTGTTGCCCTGGGTAGAGTTCAGTGGCATCATCATAGCTCACAGCAACCTCAAACTCTTCGTCATCCTCTACCCTCAGTCTCTCAAGTAGCTGGGACTACAGGCACCTGCCACAACACTTGGCTAGTTTTTCTATTTTTAGTAGAAAAGCTTAAGCTGGTCTTGAACTCCTAAGCTTAAGCAGTCCACCCACCTTGGCCTACCAGAGTGCTGGGATTACAGGCGTGTGCCGCTGTGCCCCACACCAGTCCTAATCAACATTATATTCATAACCTGGCTGTGTACTTTTTCAGGCTGCTTCCCAAATTTTCCATGACTTTTGAAAAGGGAAACTTATCTAAAAATGCAAATACTGCAATTTATTCTTTCTTCGCTTCTACATTTTTTTTTTTGAAAAAGGCTAATGACCAACCTTTATTTGGTGTACCAAGAACTTCCCATGCATAATTTTATTTAATACTCAAAATAACCCAGTAAGGTGTACTCTTGTTACCCTAAAGATGAGGCAGGGGAGTTTCGTCTTCAGGCCGCCCCTCCCTCTCTTTCCTGTCCCACACTGTTCATTCTCTGTTTTCTGTATTCTGGACACAGAATAAGTCTGTGCAAATAAATATATTCCTTGTCGCTGTACAGATACGTGCATGACCCTCCATCCAGGAGCCCCTGGACAGTCCAGGAAATTGCAGAGCTCCATGACTTGGTCTTTCAACATATATGTTGAAGGAGATGGAGAGTTTTTACCTATCCTTAAATTCAACTTCAGTGTGTGAACTAAAATAAAATCTTATTTTTTCCCCCAGGAGCTGGCTGACTGGACTTCCTCTTGGTCAAGGGGACCCCCTAAAACTGAGTTGCTGGCCATGAGAAAGGAGATCAGATGTCCCTTGTGGTATCCCCCTCCCTCTTAGAGATGACCTTTGTGACTCCTAAACAGGCCCACCCTGATGCTGAGTGTGTGTATTGTTTGCAGTGAAGGTGGTGGGTGGGCATCCTTCCCAATAAAGACTTAGTGCTTCTCTCCCAGAAAAAAACCCCCCACAAAACAAAACAGGCCCAAGGTTCTGCAAGACACCCGGGTGAGTCCTCAACACACACAACAAACCACCTGAGTCTGGACACAGGTCCAGTAGTTTCTCTCTGATTAACAGACGTTTATCTTAACTCATCATTCTTTTTTACTGACTCCTACTTCATTAGAAGGAGCCTAACTCTTTTAGCCAATTGTCAGCTAAATAATCTTTAAACCCACCTATAACTTGTGCCCCCAACCCCCGCCTTGAGATGTCTCACCTTTTTGGGCCAAACCATAAACCAAAGTACTCCTTCTGTGCCTTGATTTATGACTTTACCTGTAATTCCTGTGTCCTGGAAATGTATAAAACCAACCATCACCCCACCACAATGAATCCACTATCCGGGTCATGGTCCTCAAATTTGGCTCAGAATAAACTTCTTTAAACTATTTTACAGAATATGGCTTCTTTTCCATCAACAAATGTCTCCAAGTAGGGCTGATGGCCTCTATTTATACTTCTATATATACATTTATATTTTAGTATGTTTCTATTAATATTAAATAGACATTTGTATTATCATGGGGTTATGGATTAATCTATTTTTACTGTATCACACAGTTAAAATTCTGGTGAGGCTTAGGTTGTGTTTCTCATTATCTTTGTTCTTGGTAGGGTGTCATCAGCCTCGGGGGCAGTAACAGTGTATAAGAATTATTTCTCCTTGTAATGGACTTCACATTCTCTCTCCTAACATCACTGATGTTTCCTCAGTTGGAAACAACCAATAAAAATAAACAAGATTTTTATAGTTTTGACCATACTTGAATATAACTCAGTACCTTTGATTATTTTATAAGCAGGTAGCTGAAGGCAGAAGAATGGGACCTAACACTGAAATTAGAGGAACTATAATATTTCTATTTGCTTCTGAAGACAGAGGGATTCTCTGAAAATGTGCTTCTCTTTCCCTAATATTTAATCTTACAATAGCATTGTACAACATTAGTACAATTAAATGGAGTGTAAAGTCTTGTTTGCTGTGTATATTTTTACCTAAATGCACTGATGATACAAAAAAAAGTTCATGGGTTGGGAGTTTATGGGGGGAGATTGAGCTCTGGTCTCCAAGCCCAGAATCCATATCTTTATTTATTTATCCTTTCTTTTATGGCTGCAGATTCCCCCTTCAAAGTTCTAAAAATTGGCACACACTTCCCTGCAGGCCTGACTTTTACGTGTAAAGTAAACGATCTTAGTACACAGTGTTGGTGGAATTTCTTTCTGCAGTAGGTCCTTGGTCTCAAAGATTTGAAGAATGAACCCATGGACCACAGATTAAGTAGTAAGATTGGATTTATTAGATAGAAAGGAATACAGAAGTAATAAAAAGCATCAGAGCTTCTGACAGAGGGAAAGATCCAAGTGGGAAATCTTGAAGGGATCTCTGTCTAGAGCAGGGGTCCTTAAACTTTTTAAACAGGGGGCCAGTTCACTGTCCCTTAGACCATCGGAGGGCCGGACTATAGTTTAAAAAAGAAAAAAAACTATGAACATATTCCTATGCACATTGCACATATCTTATTTTGAATTTAAAAAAAAAAAAAGGGAACAAATACAATATTTAAAATGAAGAACTAAAGTTAAATCAACAAACATACCAGTATTTCAATGGCAACTATGGGCCTGCTTTTGGCTAATGAGATGGTCAATGTCTGGTTCCATATTTGTCACTGCTCGTCGTAACAAGAGATGCAAGTGTGCATCAGTTAGTTCCGAGACTGAGAGGAGGAGTCGAGAGACAGAGAGGAGGGGAGTCGGAGAGCGCCGCACACATTCCACACATGCGCACTGTAGCAGGACAGGCCTCATGGCAAAAACACCCGATCAATGTCCTGGCCAGCTGCAGGGATATAAGAATTATCTTTGGCCAAGACTTGGAAGATAGAGCCACATTTAGATGTTGATTAGTCTATTAACAAATGAATGCAGGCCCTGTAGCTCCAGCTGCTGCTGTGGAAAGTGGTTGGGTTTACTTCAAAGGGCCCAGGCCTAGGAAACTTACATGAAATTGCCCAGACCCAGGAAATGGAGATCCCTGTTCCTGTATCAAGGGGACAGACCTCCTTTGAAGTTTCCTCCTTGTTGGTGTGAGATCTACCCCTCTGAAGTCATTTAAAATGCAAATTGGTGAAGTTGGGTAACAGAAAATAGCATTTACAAGATAATCCCATAAAATCTCCTGGTAGGATTTAGGAAGATTCCCAAAGGTTAAGGGTTGGGGAGAAGAGAGGGAGACAGTCCTCAGGTAGGGAACCTGCCCAGGTGGGTGCAGGGGTGGTCTGTGTAACTCACCACCTGGGAAGCCTGGGGACTGGGTGTGGTCTTGGCAAGGGGCCTGGTCTGGGGTGGCGGCTGAGGGGTGTTGTCAGGAAAAGGGCTGGACAGACTGTTGCCCTTGCTCTGCCCCCTCAAGTGGGCTCACCTAGGGGCCAAACATCTAGTCTGCAGCCCTGGGAGCAGGGCAGCGGGAGAGTACTTGACTGAAATATGCAGGCTAATGAATTCCTCTAAGATAGAGATCAGGAAATGAAAAAGAAAATACCAGCAGCCACAGGGAAAAGCCCTGTGTGGAACAGGTGACGGTTTTCACACTTGGATCTCAGTTATCAGATATGTTAATGTTTTTGGCTTGTCTCAAGATCTCCGGCTGTCCCCTGGGACTTTGAAGCCTTTGCTGGATGTCTCCTTGTAAGCAGATTTTGTAGACTCCCTTCCCCATTTCTGTGCGGGAGAGGCTTCTTCTGGAACACAGATCCTCACTTTGAGGAAGGGCCCAGGGCTAGAGCCAGAACTGGGGTCCACGCAGAAGGTGGTTCTGGAACCTCAGTTTCCCCAACCTGCAAAATGAGAATGTTGTACCTAAAGGAAGAAACCATGGCAACGGTGATATAAGTAGAGTGTATTTGGGCCAGGTTTGAGAATTGTAACCAGGGAGATAAAGATTCAAATGCCCTGAATATATGCTCTGATTACCAGTGGTAACAAGAGGATTTTTAAAGGAAAAAAGAAGGGGCAGTTTTTAAATTCTTTGCCAATAATTTACATTGGCTCATTAAAATAACGTAAGGTACTTACTGGATATATATATATATATATATATATATATATCCAGTATATATATACTGTTCTTTGTATCACAAATGTCAGGAACTTGCAGGTGAGGGGTGAGAGTGGCATTGTGTACCTTATAACATTTTAGGTGGTTTACCAGCTTGTCTGGAAACCACAGGGAAGGAAAGGAAAAACCAAAATGCCTTTAAACAATAAATCCGGGGCATGGGTTCAGGGGTGGGGTGAAGGGAGGCATGGCTGAAGTCTTACTCTTTCTCTGGGCCTCACGGATTTTTTATGTCTTTCATTTCTCTCACTGCCCTGAGCCAGTTTCCTTTCTCACAAGTTATTGTTCTAACGGTGTGAATGGTATTGTGGGGAAATAATCCAGTCACTTCAAATATGTTGATTTTTGTTGCATGAAGAGTTGTTTGGAAAATGCCATTGTTCACTCTGCAGAACACAGGAAAATATTAAATAGTCTCCTGCTCTGTTTCTTTGTTCTTTAAAACCTCTGCAAAGTCCATTTAGGAGTTTGGTGTTGCAGGAGGCAGTATTAGAACAAGTTGTGTCAGTGAGTTTAAGAGCAATCGGTTAAGTTATCTTTGCCTGAAGAATGTTAGTTTTTAAATGGGATAATCACTGTTTGCTTTTTACCTGTGAGCTCTAATTGGGCGTGCTGAATACAGTTCTTCTTTGGGAGCTCAGATTCTCAAAGGATTTTGAGCAACTCAGTAATTTTCCTATAAATTGCTGAAGCAGAGGATCTTTTTGTTCTGCTCTCTTGAAGGAAACTTTGAGAATGTGTGGTATCCTTTCCCACTGTTGAAGTTACTCAAATTATTATTCCTTAGGGTTAAAAAAGAAAGGGATAAGATGATTCCTAGCAGTTATTTGGTATTCTTTGTTATACAGATACATTACAAAATATTCTTACTATGACAACATTTTCATATTTTCTTGTAGGTGAATTTAGAAAGTGTTTGGTCCCCCTCAACATGAACTTAAAAAAAAAAAAAAAAAATCAATAGCCGAGGCTCTAGTAAGGAAAAGTTAAGATCTAGAATGCCTGAGCAAGACTGGTATTTGTGAGTGGGGCCTGCTAGAATGAGCTCATGCTCCCTAGCCATGTGTGGGTGGCCAGTGTCCAAGGAAGCCTATCATTCCTCTGAGTGCAGAGCAGGAGTCGAGGGACCAGAGGTGCTTCCCAGGTGCCCATGGCAGGCTGCCCAGAGATCAGGATGGCTGCAGGAAGGGCCCCAGGGCACAAGCTCCAGGGACGGTGCTTTGGGAAGGGGATGAGAGCTTTGGTCTCAGCCGAGGTCCTCATTTTGGGGCCTTGGTTTCCTTCCTGGAGATTGCTCCTGAGGTCCCAGGGATGTCCTGTAGTGAATCTGCCTTCCTCTTGTTGAGAATGGTGGGAGAGCCTGCACAGTGGCTCACACCTCTAATCCTAGCACTCTGGGAGGCTGAGGTGGGTGGATTGCCTGAGCTCACAGGTTCAAGACCAGCCTGAGCCAGAGTGAGACCTTGTCTCGAAAAATAGCCAGGTATTGTGGTGGGCACCTATAGTCCCAGCTGCTTGGGAGGCTGATGCAAAAAGATCACTTTAACCCAAGAGTTTGAGGTTGCTGCGAGCTATGATGCTACAGCACTCTACCAAGAGCAACAAAGTGAGACTCTGTCTCCCAAACAAACAAACAACAACAACAACAACAAAAAAACAAACAAAAGTGGTGGGAGAAAATCCACAGACAACACACACAAGCCCTGAGATGGAAGCCTTGTCCCTGGAAGCTCCAGGGGGCAAAGTTTGTGCTGGCTTCATGTTGTTGGGGCCTTACCTGGCCTCTGTCTTCCTCATAGTGTAGAAATTCCATTCTGAGGTCATGTTGGACACTTTCAAGACTCAGAGAAAGATGGACCATCCTCCCCTCCTCCCCTCTCCAGTCCTGTGTCCCCAGCGCCTCACCAGCCACTTGCTCTGTTCTTTTGGGATTCCCGTGTGGAGTCAGATCCAGAATCCTGGCCCTGGCCTTCACAGCCTTATGCAAGCTGCCCTGTTCTATGCAACCCCAGCTCCTGCTCGTATCCACCCCACCGACACTAGTCTTCTTGATCCATGAAACACGCCAGGTATCCTCCTTCCCTGGCAACTTGCTTTGTGGTCTTCTCAGCTTCTGGTGTGGTCCCCTGGGCCAGTCCGAGGGCCCATCGTCACCCCAATATGGTCTGTGCTTAACTGTCGCCTTTGCAGAGGGCCTTTCTCTGACCACTCTGCCAACAATGGCATTCTACACAATTATTCTCTGCTTTGTTTTAAAGCACCTCACCTGTACTCTGGTCTCTGTTTGTCACTGTGGTTGATCTGTCAGAGCAGCTCCTGCACTGGGCCCGGCCAGCAGGGCATCTCTAGAAACTGATCCTTTAATGAATTATGATTGGCTGCCTCCACCTGATGCATTGTCCGTCACTTCTGTTGAAAAAGCTGAACTTGTATTCCTTAGCTCATGTCTGCGTGGAAGTTACTACAGGCAGCCCTTTAAAGAGCATGGGTCTGGACAGTGTGGTTCACTCACACACAAGTGTTCTTTGACCCCCGCCGCCCCCGAGTCACCAAGGCCAACCCGTGCTCTCTCTCAGCATTCTCAGTCCTGCTCAGCATGAAGACGAGGATGACAAAGGCCTTCACCATGACCAGCTTCCACTTAGTTAACAGTAGATGCATTTTCTCTTCCTATGGTTCTAATGACATTTTCTTTTCTCCAGGATAATTGTAGGAGTACATAGTGCACACACAACAGGTGTTACTCGGCTGCTGGTGTTACTGCTGAGGCTCCCAGGGGTGGGCTATTGGGAGTGTGTGTGTGGGGCAGTAGCAGATTTGGACTGCACAGGGGCTTGGGTGACTAGCTGCTGCTTGTTCAAGGTGCACCTGTACTTCCCTTCCTGCTCTTTTGTTTCCTTGCCATTTCTCTGATTCACCAGCTCTGCAAAAGTCTAGCCAGGTGACAGACATGTCTTTGGTGGAGTGGCCTCGCCAGGCGGCCTGTGACATCCCTTTGGTGGAGTGGCCTCGCCAAGCGGCTGGTGACATTCCTGTGGTGGAGTGGCCTCCCCGGGCTGCTTGTGATGTCCCTTTGGTGGAATGGCCTCGCCAGGCGGCTTGTGACATGTCTTTGGTGGAGTGGCCTTGCCAGGCAGCTGGTGACATTCCTGTGGTGGAGTCCAGTCAGCTTGTGACGTCCCTGTGGTGGAGTGGCCTCTTTTTTCTCAAGTGTTCTTTGTCCAATGGGACAGTCTTTCTGTCCTTGTTTCTACTGCTGCCAAGCCCCAGAGCACTTTCAGGGCTTCCTTCACTGGTGCAAGACGAGGCCCCAGCTGTCCCCTTCTTCTCTAGGATTTGGTTTGCAGCACCCCTCTGGGGCTTCCAGGTGTGGCTACATTTCACTATGATGCCTGTGCTGCCGTGTCGTCACGCAGCTTCCTCTTGGGTCAGTCCCTTGGCGGTATTCATTACTTCATTCATTCACCCAGAGACAGACATCAGCCCCTGGGCTGGAGGTCAAGGAATCAATAGGGCTTTTCTACTTTTTTTTTTTTTTTGAGACACAGTTTCACTCTGTCACCCTGGGTAGAGTGTTGTGGCATCTTAGCTCACATCAACCTCAAACTCTTGGGCTTGAGCAATCCTCTTGCCTCAGCCTCCTGCGTAGCTGGGACAACAGGCCCCACCATCATGCCTGGCTAGTTTTTCTATTTTTAGTAGAGATGGGATCTTGCTCTTGCTCAGGCTGGTCTCCAACTCCTGAGTTCAAAGGATCCTCCTGCCTTGGCCTCCCAGAGTACTGGGATTATAGGCCTGAGCCACCGTGCCTGCCTCAAAGGGGCTTTGGATGGACAGTCAGGGTCCCTCCAAAAGATCCTGGTCTAACAGGGAAAGCCTTGGTGATGAGTCTCTGTGCAGGATGCTACTGGGTGCTGGAGGTGCCCCAGCTGCTTCTGGGACCCGTGAAGAGAGGGTGAGCTTGACTGGTCCTCAGGGTATGGACACAGTGTGTGAATCTAGAGAGCCGGTTCATATAAAGTTTTAGAGACCCCACTCCACAGATCCAGGTCTAGTGGGTTTAGGTCAGGGTATGTGTATGGCATTTTTAAAGCAGAAAAAGGACACTCTGGTCATTCCATGAGCATGCAGCCTTCCAGACCACAAGTGACAGTTGATCACAGGCACTGTGTCAACTCGTGATTCATGAAGGAATGGCCTGAGTCGCATTCAGGAGGAGGTGTGTTGGGTGGGCAGCTCACCTGCAAACTCTTCATCTAGTCATCAGATTCTGCTAAAAGCAAAGATGATATTGTGATGTAGATTAGGAGAGTATAATCTGCTTTTTGAGAACTTAAGTTGGAGATTCTACCTACAATGATTTTCAACCTTCCTAATGCCTCCTAATGCTACGACCCTTTAATACAGTTCCTCATGTTGTAGTGACCCCCAACCATAAAATTATTTTTGTTGCTACTTCATAACTGTAATTTTGCTACTGATATGCAGGATGTATTTTCATTGTTACCAAGGGGTTGCAACCCATAGGTTGAGAACTGCTGATATACAAGGTATGATTTCTATGTTCAGACAGATGGATATGTACAGCTCTGTCTAGCCTTGATGAAAAATCAGTTGAAGGTCATAAATTAGTGTGGGGGAAATACTTTCCAGAACATGGCAGCAATGTCATGGACATAAAGTATTAAATTGGAGGAAAATATAGCACATTTACAGAAGGCACGGGGCTGAGCTCACAGCTCCTGGGCAGACCCACGGGCAGGGTGATGTGCCCGAGTGTGCCAGCCCTGTCCTGTGCCAGCTGCCCTGCCACCTCCCCTTATGGTTCCCGATGTTCATTTGTGATGTGTAGTTGCAGTGCTTTTGTTAATTTTTAAATACAGTTCATTACCCTATGGCTTCTGTTGGCATAAGTGGTTCTAAAACATCTTTTATTTTTGTGACTTAATTGCATGAAGTCATAAAACATGTCAAGTTCTGCAACTATCACTCATAAAGTAAGACCTTTTATTCGCTATGATTTTAAATGTAGGTATTAGGTTTTTATTTTTCTTTCTCTCATTCCTTTGTTACATGTATACAAAAGCTTCTTGACTTACAGTGAGATGATAAGCACCATTTTTAATTTGAAAATAGTCATGGTTGAAAATGCATTTAAAATACCTGACCTAGCAAATCTCACACTTTACCTATCTTTTTTTTTTTGTCTGTGTTTTGCCATCGTCTTTTTGTTTTTTTGTTAGTCAGGCCCAGGTGAAGTTCAAATCTGCTGCCCCTGCTGTGTGGGGCCAGTGCACTGACCACTTAGCACGGTGCCCAGCTAGCCTAGCCTATCTTGAACACGCTTGGAACACTTAACATAGGCCTAGAGCTAGGCAAAAATCTTCTAACACAAAGCTTATTGTATAATAAAGCTTTGAATATTTAATGTGATTGATTGGAAAGATCAAAATTCTATGCGTGATTTTTACTGAATGTGTATCTTTTTGCACCATCATAAGTTGGAAAGTGTTGAACCATCAGCAGTCCGGGCTCCTCTCTACCTGCATGTGTGCAGTCTACTTTACATACGTTACATAGAGAGACGAGCACAATTTACCCTCCCAACTCAGTGGCCAGCGAAAGTCACTCTGTCATACACTGGCCACATCTGTTGGCGGGAAGAAAGAACCAGATGAGTAGGTAGCTGGGCCAAAGACACCCCGTGGGGGGGCCTGTGGGGCTTTAACTGTAGGTGGAGAGAGTTGAGTATGTTTAGAAGTCAGAGGGAAAGAAGGCAGAACAAAGAGATGAAGGCTACAAAGAGAACCCTGAGTGAGGAAGGGGACCGGCGCAGGGGACGGTTTCCCCACTCTCCTGCCTCCTTTTCGTAGGTCCCCACTTTTGTCACTTGCATTTCACTCTCACGTTACACGTGACAGTGGGTGGCTCACGGTCCTGAGTCGTGTGTTATTCTTCACCTGCCAGCTGTGCACCCTTACAGTCGCTCAAAGCTCAGCCTGCACGCTGCCCTGATCTCCGGAAGGCTTCCTGACACTTGGGACGCAGATCCACCCTCGTTAGCCTGAGTCCCTCTCTCAGGACAGTGGTCTCTTCCTGCTTTGTTGTGTACTTTTGTGCATCTTTCACACAAGGACAGCTCGATACTAGAGCATTTACTTCACATCTCAGCTTGGCTTCTGTCTCCTTTCTGAAGTACCCGTGTCCACATGGCTTCTGTCTTTCTCTGACCTTTTAAAACTCATTAAAAAAAAATAATAATAATGAATTCTTCCCTCTTCCAGCAGGGATCACAATCTGTCTTAACTATTTCAGATATTTAAGATTGTCGCCCCACAAACTTCTGACCTCAGGGAGAAATTTCAGCCACTGACAGCTCTTAATACGTGCTTGAACCCAAGAAAGGCCTTTAAGATCACTTTATTTATACTTGTATGTCTACTGTTGTAGGAAGAATAATAAGCAATCTGCAGAACCAGATATTTTAGTTACTATCCTTTGAAGATTTCACTGAAATGCTAGATTAAAAAGTAATCATATGGTAGAATCAACTTAGAGCGTGGTAACATCCGTGTGTCATTTCATACCTGTATTACTAGTCATGTGCGCAACGAAAGAGGACGTAGCCTGTGAAACGATTTCCTGTGTTGAAGAAAGAGGCGGGGGCTTGTATTTGAAGCACTAAAGGTCTGTACATTGACAACAGAAAAAGACCTAAATAAACTGTAAAATAACTTAAAGAAACTTATTCCAAACAGAGTATTTGTTAACATGGCCTGGAAAGCCACACCAAAGTAGCCTTGAGCAAGCCATCTCTGTGGTTGGGTCACAGTCTGGCTTTATACATTTCAGGGACACAGGAATTACGTGTCGAGTTGATAAATTAATACCTAGAAGGCGTGTGTTGGTTTGGCCTCAAAAGGCAGGACATCTCCAAGCAGGAGATTACATGTTATAGCTGGGTTTGAAGATTCTTTGATTTCTAACTGGTTAAAGAAATTGTTTTGCCTAAAAGTTTGGAATGTTTTGAGTTGAGGAAGCCTGTTAATCAGAGAAGAGCTTCTGCACATGTACTGGACATACACCTAGACTCGCGTGATCTGTTAAGTAAATTGATGAGCAGCAGGTGTGGTTTAAACTTGTGCAGCCCTGGGCCTGTTAATGAGTCACAAAGGCCATCTCTAAGAAGGGAAGGGGCGTCATGAGGCAGGTCTCACTTCAATCTTCAGGGCCAGCAGCTCAGCTTTAGGGTATTTCTGGGGTCCCCTTGCCTAAGAGGGGGTCCCTTTAGTCAGCGGGGGAGTGATTTGGATCTTATTTGAGTTTATAACATTTTGGACACAGTGAGAAGGAAGCCCAGGAAGAAGTATATCACCAGAAACTGAATTTTCCAACACCTTGCCTCCAGAACTCTTCTCCTCCTCAAAGCAACCAGAGTGAGTTTTTAAAAAAAATTATGGGATGGGGGAGGCTCTAAGATTGCAGACAAGATACATCCTCCATCAGGCACTCTCAGGAGAGGGGACCTCCTTTCACTGGATTTTCCCACCAGAAGCATCATGGTGAGACAGCGGGGGACTCCAGGAGCCAAAGAGGTCACTTCAACACCCAAGCACAGAGGCAACAAAATTAGCTTATTACATTTCTGCTCAAGTAAGTAGCTGTGGGATTCCATAAGGAAAGTAAGAAAACAAACAGAGCCACCCCCTGTCATTTACAGGGCCAAAGGAATTTTTTAAGAGCCCCTGAGTATCATTCTGTTGCTAAAAAGAACCATAAAAATTTTATTTGGAACTTTCCTGTATAGAGGGAGGCTGCTTGGGAGTAACCATGGCCTGGTGAAGCAGATGTCTCCTCTGCCTACTTTGAAGGCCAAGATGTGTCTATATCTCAGGTGCTTGGTTTGTTCAGCCTTTTTAAGTGGCAGAGCCCTTGACCTTGTTTGAATTCGTTATGTTTTAGTTGAACTCATGGAAACAGAGTAGAAAGATGGTTGCCAGGGGCTGGGGAGGTGTCAGAAATGGAGAGATGTTAGGTGTTGGGTAAAGGGTACAAATCTTCAGTTGTAAGATGAATAAGTTCTGGGGGTCTGTTGTGCAACATGAGGACTGTAGTTAGTAATAACGCATCATCTGTGTATGCTGGGAATTTGCTAAGACAGTAGATATTGGGAGTTGCAGTGAAGTGGCACCACACACAATAAGCTGACTGGGTAGGTGATGGGCATGTTAATTAGCTTGATGCTGGTCATTATCTCATAACGTATATGTATATTAAAACATCATGTTACACACTTTTAATATGTACAGTTTTTATTAGTCAGTTATAGCTCAATAATGCTGGGGAAAATAAATTAAACATATTATTTAAAATTAAAAATACATATTTCTTGGAGACTAGGTTGCCATATGTTACTCAGAATGGCCTCACACTCTGGGGCTCAAGTGGTCCACCTGCCTAAGCCTCTTGAGTAGCCAGGACTGCAGGTGTGAAATTCAGTTTTCTATTATATGTTAGCAGACCCTTTAATCTCTTCAGAATTTCTGCATAATAAATAACAGCTAAACATCTATTTTAGCCTGAAGACAATAATCTTTAGTTTCCTCAAACATTAAGGTGCTTCTTAGCATCATCAAAGACTTTTAAATATCCACAGAGATATTTGGCTTAAATGAGTAGAGGAACAAGGTTACATGAAAGTCCTCTAACATATTATGTTTTGTGAGTCAGTTACCTGATTCTTTTGTGCACGCAGAGGGAGGGAGATCTATTCTGATGTGCTAAATAAATGATCTGTTCTGATTTGTAAAAAATGTATTTGCTATTTCATAATTTTTCTTCTCTCTAAAAACGTTTCCCCCTTGCGGCTTTGAATGGCCACTAAGATGTCTGATGTCCTTAATGCTGAGGCACTGTGGTTGCCTGTGTCCTAGAAAGCAGGGACCAAGTGGGAGCTGTGGTGAAATGGAAAGACACTGTTGTTTTGTACTTGGGAAAGCTGTGTAATGATGGCACAGCCAAAGAAAGATCCTTGGTGCTTTCAGGATACAAACAGGAGATACAGGTGTGTGTATACAGGTGGTACTTAGCAGGTGCAATGCCTTGCCGTCCTCCTGAGGAGACCCAGATGCAAAGACAAGAAGCTGAGGCCAGCTCAGCTCCCTCCCCAGCGGCCCTGGTAACTCATGTTCAGGTCAGTGAGCGTTATATTATCCGTGCATGGTTAGAGGGCACCTGCCCAGAGTTCCTCAACAGTGTCCTTACTGCCTAGGTTCTGGGCAAGGTGTACCATCCTCTCAAAGGAACCTTTATCTAATTCTTAAGATAAATTTTTCACAAACATTTCATGCTAAATCTGTTCATGGTAATTAAGCCACATTCTGCACCCAAACCAGCCCGCATGTCTGCACCGCTGAGGTGGCCCAACCTGTGAGGATGCTGTGGGGACGCAGAGCAGGGCTGATGTGGTTTGAGGGGTTGGGAGACTGGGTAAGGTACAGCAGTGCCTAGGAGCTGATGAGCTAATGATCTGGCCAGGCAGGGCCCCTCCTCTCCCAGATGACTTTAGCAGACACGTGGCATCCAGGATGCTGCAGAAGGTCTGGCTCAGCAGGGAAGGGCTTTGTACATGCTCCCGCCCCTTGCAGTGGCTCTTGTGATGGACCTAGACTTAGCAAGGCTGTGGGGAGGGGTAGGTTACCAAGCCAGCACTTTGCCAACTTCAAAAACACCTCTGCATATTCACAAGGAAAACAAAAACCAGAAACTGTGCTTTGCTAAATGGTTGAATACCATGTGGTCACCAGTCTTGTGACCACACCTGACTTATACCTTTTGGTCTGACACTTAGAGCATGCCTATTTGGCCTTCTCAGCCTCTGTTTCGTTACTTGGTATTTATTAATAGTTGTTCCTGTGTCAGGAACAATCTTAGATAAATTGGTAGGTAAAAAACAATTCACATAAACAAGCCAGGTGATTTCAGATTCTTGATACTGAGCGCAACATTACTTGATGTGTTCTTACTGAAGCAACGTGTGTGATTATCAAACTGTGTCTAGGTATGAGTGTGTGCAAATGTGGGGACAGGTGAAGAGCCATCTCCTGGCTCTGTTTGCCTAGTGATGCTTAGTTCTCTCCTTTCTAACCAGGGCGATCCATTCCTAAACACACAGGACTTTCCTATATAACAGTGGTTCTCAACCTGTGGGTTGCGACCCACAGGAACTGTACTAAAGGGTCACAGCATTAGGAAGGCTGAGAACCAGTGCTGTATAAAGTGCTTTTTTTGTTGTTCATCTACATAACATACTTGAAAGATGAAACTGATGCAACATGTGCTCCCGTGTGCATACTGGAACCAACTAATGCCCAGTCCATGTGGTGGAGATTTGGGGATTTCTACTGAACAAAGTGTGACACCATGCCCTCGGTTACTTACACTTCACACACAGGGATCCAGCAGTTCTGAGACAGAGTTGTGACTACTGCGGGCTGGGCCAGGCCTGGACAAGCCACACCCTTGTGACTAAAACTGGCAGCCAGAGACTTCCCCCAACTGTCTACAGGATTGATTTGTGAAATAGCTCCTTAATCCACCTCCTTGCTTGATAATGAGAATCAAATCAGATCAAAAATATAGACATGTTTGGAAAAAATACAGAATCTGCTAAAAATGGAAGGAACATAATTAAATTATCATAATTCTGCTAATAGACAAGATGAAGTAACAAGAATGGGATTGGTTGTTCCCCCTTCTTTTTCTTTTTCTTTCTTTTTTTTTTTTTTTTTGGTGAAAATAAAACCCTCCAAAAATAAAACATATGAAATGATAATACCTGTATAGGAGACAATGAACAAAGATTGTGGTCCTAAGAGATGAGAAAGAACTGAGTGTGCCTTGTGATTGCCCCTGCTCACTGCCTTGGGAGAGTTTCCAGGGTGTGGTGCAGGGAGGCAGCCCTGTGGGCTGTGCTGGTCTGCACAAGTGGAGAAGGCAGAGTGGAGAGTCGGGGGAGGACGAGACATCTACTGTTCATGAGACAGTGCCAACAAGCAGAGAGTTGCTCAGAGGATCCTGGAGCTCTGCAGAGTATTACTCAAAAGAATATTCAGATCAGTGCATCTATGTAAGAAAAATACCTGAGACCAGAGAAAGAACAGCCCCAAATGAGCCTGCAGGCTCATACAACTCTGAGAGATGCCTGCCCCTACCAGCCAGACTGGAAATTTCATGACATGTGGGGTACGGGGGATAGAGTTTAACCTCAGTTATGGGGGATAATTAACCATAGACTGAGCCCTGCTCTAGTCTTACCTAATAAAATTTTTAAAATTTTACTTTTAGTTGACAATATTTAATAAATTTTCAAAATGAGATTCAGAAAGATCAGACTGTTTGCTAATAAATAAACTGCATCTTAGAACAAAGATTGAGAGTATAGGGAAACAAAAATATCTGGCACTCAGCAAAGTAAAAATCTTAAGGTCTGGAATTTAATCAGATTTTACCAAGCATGCACAAAAGCCTTAAAATATGAACCGTAATAAGGAAAACAAAATCAACCAATCAGAATTGACCCAGGACTGACACAGACGTTAGGACTAGAAAACATGTGCATTAAACCGGTTGTTGTAGGACTTCTTGTTCAGGCCAAGATAGAAGCAGCCCTGTTTCTCCTAAATTCTCTTTCTCACAACTAAAAATCCCTGAACATAATACAACGAACACACATAGGAAGTCTCTGAAAGGGAGAAGAAAGAAGTAAGGCTGCCTAGAGATTGTAACAGGATAGCAGGGTAAAGGTTAGTCTCCACTCTGCCTCGCCCCCGTAGAGTTAGTGGGGCCCACTGGGGAGCTGGGCGTCCTTCCATCCTGTAGCAGTAAAGCCGCATGTAGCCCTCTGCATTTCCCCTAACCAGTGTCATTGACAAGTAACAGAACTGTCATCTTTCATACCAACTCATAGCCAACAAGACAGTGTGAGCCCATGTTCCTTTATTCCCCAAGATTTCAATGGGACCAAGAAAGGAGCAAACTTCTACTCTGACCTATTCTCAATGTGGTCCTGTGGGACCAAGAAGAGAGCTGAACTTCCACTGCAATCTGTTCCCAGTGTGGCCCCGTGACTCAGTGTCCCACTTTTGTTGGGTGGTTTAGACGGGACCCAGTAGGAAACTGAACATTCACCGGACCTCCATCTATACCAGTGCATGAGAACTGCCAGCTAAGAAATGAGATTAATAAGCTCTAAAAGTGTCTCACTAAAACACCCCAAATATGCAGGATATATTGAAAAATTTCTCGTCATTCCAAGAATAGGACAGTCACAACTTGGGGATGAGAACAATCAACAGATACCCAATACTGAGATGAATTTGATGGTGGAACTATCTGACAAGGATTTTAAAGCAGCTGCTGTAAAAGTGCTTCAAAGAACAAGGACAGAGATTCTTGAAATAAATAAGGAAATAGAAAATCTAATGAAAGAAACATACTTTTTAAAAAAAGGAAATTATAGAATTAAAAAATATAATAACTAAAGTGAGGGAAACAAAACATGCTGGGTGGGCTTAGTAGTAGAATGGGGATGATGTAAATGAAATCAGTGATCTTGAGGACAACTCTGCAGAATTACCCAATCGGAGCAGCAAGGAGAAAATGTACTAGAAAACAAAAAACAGTATCACAGGGACCTGCGGATAATAACAAAGGAGATAACATGCATGTTACAGGAGTTCTGGAAGAGGAGTAGAGATGAGAGTTGGACCAAAAAGTATTTGAAGATATAATGGCTGAAACAACTTCTTCTGTTTTTAAGGGTCTTTTTGGTTTATTTATTTTTATTTACTTGTTTGTTTTTTTTTTAATTTGGGGTTCATTGAGGGTACAGAGAATTAGGTTACACTGATTGCATTTGTTAAAGTCCCTCTTATAATTGTGTCTTGTCCTCAAGATCAAACTTCTTAAGTTTAGCCAAAAGTATAAACATACAGATTAAAGACTCTAATCTGATCCCAAATAGATAATCTCAAAGATACATCATAATTAAATTCCTAACAACTAGAGATAAAGAATACATCTTGAATGCAACCAGAGATGAAATGATGTGTTACTTGTAAGGGAAACATCAATTCCAATGACAGTAAGAAGTGGTGCTGAAAAAATAAAGAACTGTCAACTGTGAATTCTGTGTCCGCTAAAAAGATAGTCCAGGAAGGAAGGAAAATAAATATGTTTTCAGACAAAGAAATACTAAATGAAGTTCTCTGGATAAAAAGGAAATCACATATTTTAGAAGCACAGAAGGAAAAGAACGTTGGAATAAATTAAAGATAGGGATAAACATAATAGATTATACTACCTGTGATTATTATCCTAAATCTTATTAGATGGTTGAAGCAAAAAATTGTAACACTATTCAATCTGAGGCTTAATGTATGTAGAGGACATACTCAAGAAAATTGTGTTTTAAAAGTGAGAGGAAAAAGGAACTCACACGAAACTGGGATTTCTACATGTCTGTTGACATGAACATACTGAATGTATGTTAACTTGCATTTGTGTATCTAGAACAGGGGTCCTCAAACTTTTTAAACAGGGGGCCAGTTCACTGTCCCTCAGACCATTGGAGGGACGGACTATAGTTTAAAAAAAAACTATGAACAAATTCCTATGCACACTGCACATATATTATTTTGAAGTAAAAAAACAAAATGGGAACAAATACAATCACACCACCTCATGTGGCCCACGGGCCGCAGTTTGAGGACCCCTGATCTAGAACATCTACTAAGAAAACCATAGAATGTGATGTATTCAAAAACACTATGAATATATTCACATGGAATTCTAAAAAAAATTTTACATAACCCACAGGATAGTAAGAAAAAGAGGAAACAAAAACAATAAAATACCAGACTCAAGTTTTAACATTTCCTTTCAATCTGAATAGTCTGAATAAACCACCTAAAAGGCAGGAATTGTCAGAATAAATTAAAAAAGAAAAGGTGATATAACAATGTGCTTTATACAGGAAACTCACTTTAAACACAATATTTACATGGGCAGGTTGAAAATAAAAGGATAGAAAAAGATATACCACACAGACACAAAGAAAGAAAGTAGGGTTCCCTATGCTAGTATCATGTAAAATAGAATTTAGAGTAAAAAAAGCACTTGAGGGGATGGCACCTGTGGCTGAAAGAGTAGGGTGCTGGCCCCATGTGCCAGAGGTGGTGGGTTCAAACCCGGTCCCAGCAAAAAAAAAGAAAGAAATGTATTTGAGACAAAGAAGCCTATTACATAAGCAATCCAGCAATGAGATATAATAGTTCTAAATGTATACACCTTAAAATACATGAAACAAAAGCATAGGGCTGAAAAGGAAAATAGATCCATAGTTAGTTACAACTGGGGGTTTTAACACCCCATTCTGTAGTAAAGAGGAAAATCGCTAAGGATATAGGTGAACTGAGCAACTCCGTCATGTTTTTTAGCACTTACATGTACTACAACACACCACCCAGCAAAAGTGGAATACACACTTTTTTCAAGTACCCATATAGCATTCACTAAAATAAACCATACCCTGGGTCATAAAACAAACCTTAGCAAATTTGAAAGTACTGAAATCATATAGATTATGTTCCCTCACGACAATGGTATCAAAATGGAAAATCTCCAAATATTTATCAATTTATTAACATGTTTATAAAAATCCACAGATCAAAAATGAATTATCAAAGGAAATAAAAATGCATAAAGCAAATTAAAAATCTAAATATGATACAGAATTTGGGGGATGCAATTGAAGGAGTACTGAGAAAGAGATTCCTAGCATAAGATGCTTATGTCGGAACAGGGTCTCCAGTTAATGATGTAAGATCTTGCCTCAGGAAACTAAATAAAGAACAGCAAAGTAGACCCCAAACAAGTGGAAATATGGGACTCACAAAGGTAAAAAGCAAAAGTCAATGAAATAGAGACAATCAGTGAGATAAAAAGATGACTCTTTGAAAAAAGGTTAATTGGATAATCATTTGTCAAGGCTGATAAAGAGAACACACAAATCATCAATGTTATAAATAAAACAGGAGCTATCACTACAGATCCTGTAGCCATTGAAAGGAATAATGAAGGAATAATGTAGCATAAGTGACCTTATAGTTCTTGAAAACAAGGACTATAAGGAGCTGTGGGTCTGGCTCCAACCAGGGGCAAACCTGTTCAGACTGTGTCTGAAAGTGCTTACTGGGAATGGTATTGGAGTGTGGATATGTGTTTCAAGAAGTGAATTGAAATGCTCTGGAAATGGTCCAGCTGAAAATGTCCCCTGACATTCCTGCACTGAGGAAGCCTGGGAACGGAGGAATTGATTGGAGAAAATGGGGATGGGGAAACTCATGGGAATTTGAAATAGTGGTTGAAGCAAGAGAGAGTGATGAATGATCCTTTCCCGGTTTGCAGCTGATAGGAATGGAAAGATGCCGCTGATTAACACAGAACTCAGGAGGGCAGGCAGGCTTCAGGAGGACCACGGCTCCCTCTGAGGGTAGGCGGCAGGGTTTTAAGTGTGCTGCAGAGACCCAAGCACACGTCTGCTAGAGTCTGTTGAAAACAGGATGATGCGCTCTGGGAAGAGGTCAGGGTAAGCTTGCCGCAGGCCTCAGTGTATGGTGGGTAGTGGAGTCCGGAGCGGTTCTCCAGGAGTAGCAGTGGATGTACACTGAGGGGAGCACAGTGTGTCCAAGCAGCGCTCATCTCTAGGGGCCCAGAGAAGAGCAGGTACCATGGAGCATGTGGACAAAGGACGACTCTGAGAGAACCAGCGAGGTCAGGAGGGATGAGCGTCCTCGGGACTGGGCACTGGAGTTTACCCTCTCTGCAGAGGTCAGGAAGATGCAGAATTCCAGATCGAGAAACAAGGGCCTTTCTTTTTGTCGGTAACTGTGAAGGAAGTGAGTTTTCTGCCCTGCCTTACTGAGCAGGACATCAACTGCAGAACGCCAGACCTGTGAAGCCACGGTGGGACGCACCTTTGAGGATAATCCCAGCTGGGGCCTCTTCTTAGTCACAGCTTGGGCCTCTGCCCCTTCCAATCTATTTTTCATTCTCTTCCTGTAGTGAAGCCAGAGTGCTGATGTCTCACAATGTCAGACACATTCAGCTTGGCTCAGGCGCTTTCTCTCTGCCTCCCCCAGGTGGGCCTGCCCGAGGTGGGATGTGCTGGGGCAGGCCTCCCCTCCTTCCTCCCTGCAGCCTCAGCATTCGGCTCTTCGGCCCCCTCCCTGTCCTGGAATGTTCTTTTTCATTCCTCTTCATTATGCCCTGGGCCTTTTTATTACCACCCTCTCTGCACACCCCTTCCAGCCTGGCCTCTCCTTTCCTCTGAGCCTTCAGCTCTGTACAGGTGCAGAGGGTCCTCCAAGCCCTGACCTTGCTCTGCGTAGGCCCACAGGGCTTCTCTCCCCCA
Organism: Loris lydekkerianus; assembly: GCA_963574355.1. Taxonomy (NCBI): domain Eukaryota; kingdom Metazoa; phylum Chordata; class Mammalia; order Primates; family Lorisidae; genus Loris; species Loris lydekkerianus. Next base: position 33,868 of record CAUYPK010106620.1, read on the forward strand.
TGACTTCAGAATCAGCTAGGAGACACACTGATGAGGAGATGGCCATGTAAGCTTTAATTAAGTTTGGCCAGAATAGGCGGACCTTCCTTAGCATGTGTGTATTGGTCTGATCTATGCCCAGACCTTATTTACTGCCTTGTTCAGGGTAGAGGGTTTGTCTTCACTGCAGATAAGGGAGACAGTGTATGGGAAGGAGATTCCTACATAGCGGTTGAATTAAAATTGTTAGAACAACAGCTGTTCCCTTAAAAGTCTTTTTTTTTTTTTTTGCCCTAGGGCCTTATTTCTTCACCAGTATGACAGATAAACAAGCCGCTAATGATACTGACTTCAGTGTTTAGATCTTTGAAATCTATCAATGAATGGCAGAATTAAACATCAATTAACCTCTTTAATTACTTCAGCTGTGAAATTAAGGACTTTCCAAAGCAACCTGTAACAAACTTTTATAAAACATCCTTCTTAGTAAAGCGTCACAAGAATGGAGAAGCATGAATCCTATGTACTCAATTTTGATATGAGGACAATTAATGACAATTATGGTTATGGAGGGGGAAGAATAGCAGAGAGAGGGAAGGAGGGAGGGGGTGGGGCCTTGGTGTGTGCCACACCTTCTGGGGGCAAGACTTGATTGCAAGAGGGACTTTACCTAACAAATGCAATCAGTGTAACCCCATTGTGTAGATTCCTGTCCACCCACTGACTTCTTAAATATCACTTGGGGCAATAAAGAAAAAGGCATGTGTTATTAAGAGGAGGAGATAGGGGAGAGAAAGTATCAGTGAGGGTAAAAGGGTAAGAGGGTAAAAGAAACACGCAGACAAACACGTGCATGTGCGCGCGCGCACACACACACACACACACACACTGAGGGATGATGTAAGAAAATGCATGCAAAGTCTGAGCCATCCTGAATTGGACGTTCTGCTGTTAACCTCCTGTTAGATTAGAAGCTCAATAGAAGACCTCCTTTCTTTCTTTCTGGGAACCAGTTGAGAAAGAGATTAAATTAACTGAGTAGGAATCAAACTGTCAGGCTTATTACTGGTGAAATCTGGACTGGAGAACAGCCTTTGAAATGCGAATATTTCTCGTGGCTTCCTGACGCTCACCTGGGATGCTCCTAGGAGGGAGGGCAGGGCTGGATGACCCACGTGTCTCTGCCCGGAGCTCCCACGGGAGACCTGATAGCAGCCTGGCCCGCGATGTTGAAGAGCCCAGGCAGAAATGTTTCTCCTGGCAGCTGGGGGTCAGAAAGCCCAGAATCTGGCAGAGAAACAAATGAAGAAATAAAGGCCCAACCGAAACAAGACTATCTTTTTAAAAAAATGATTTGGATGAGATATATAGCAGTAGTAGTTTTAGGAAGTCTTGTAATAAAGATCACATTTTAAGAAAAGTTAACATGATTATTTAGGATTGAAATTTAGGTGGAGGGTTTATGCTTCATTTTTGAGCTATGGGATCAAATATGCCAGAAACTTAGGCCTGTGTCTTGGGTTGGGGACTCCAGCGTCCCTGACTATGGTCTTCACCCCCCCCCCCCTTTTAGCCCCTTCTTTCCTTGGCCCGATTGGGTCTTCAGTTTGACCTCTTCCCCTCCTAATGTCAGTCCCTCCCTCAGCATCAGCCCCTCCAGCCTCATTTCCCAGGTCTCAGAATCAGTCATCTGTCCAGACAGAGCTGAGGGCACAGGGCTGGGGTTAGACCGCGTGGGGTTGACTCCACCCTTGAACTGCTGGGAAGTGTGCAGGGAGTGTGTTGACCCCATATGCAGTTTTCTCATCTGGAACTGACACAATAACGGTGTGAGCCTTGGCAAGTGACAGGGGTGATGTATGCAGAGCATGGGGCATGGCTCTGGACGTGAGCCTTGATTGTCTCAGACGTGTACAGTCACGGCATGGCAGTTATTACAAGCTCATTGTCGGTAGGCTGCTGATGGTAGCTGAAAAAGCCTCACAGACTTGCTGACTGGCTCCACGACAAATGTACAGTGTTAGTCTCCTTTGGTTATTCAAAGCTACTCAGCATTTTGTTTTGGTTTTGTGCCCAATTACCTCTAAACATAGAACTGGACTGTTTTATCTCACTAATAAAATATCTCCTTTGTAGAAAATTTGGAAATTATGAAACATTATTAAAGACTAAAATTAAAGTCTGTGATCTCACTTCTCAGATAGCTATAATTCCATATTTCTATTGTTAGGTCTAGGCTAAAGAAGAAAAATACCAGTCAACTCCTGACAACTTCCTGGGCTGTAAGCCCTCGACAAAATGGAGTAAGTCTGGTTCACTCCCAAGATAGATGGGGAAGTACTCACTAACTTCTTGCTTGACTAACTCCGGGGCCTGGGAAACAACCTCACTATCCCCAGACTGACCTCTAAACAATGTCAGGAGGAGACAATACTGAGACAAAGATGTACGGAGGAAAAGTACTGGAACTAAGATGTATGGGAAATATTAAAGCAAAGATGCGTGACGTATGGCTGACTAACCACACAATTCTGCTGCTGTACAATGCTTGCTTACTAACCCCACCCCAATTCACCTGGACAGCCTGTGTGC
>CAUYPK010106623.1:0-43539 GCA_963574355.1 Loris lydekkerianus
TTAGTTTGCATTCCCACCAGCAGTGCAGAGTTTGCACCAGAATGTTTATTGCAATCCAATTCATAATTGCTAAGTCATGGAAGAAGCCCAAGTGCCCATCGACCTATGAATGGATTAATAAATTGTCGTATATGTATACCATGGAATACTATGCAGTCTTAGAAAAGGTAGAGACTTTACCTCTTTTATATTTACATGGATGGAGCTGGAACATATTCTTCTTAGCAATGTATCTCAAGAATAGAAGAAAAGTATCCAATGTACTTAGCCCTACTATGAAACCAATTTATAAATATCCACACTTCCATATGAAAGCTATAACCCAAATACAGCCCAAGATGAAGAAGAAAGAGGAGGGGGAGGGGAAGGGGGACAGAAGGGAGAGGAGAGCATGGGTGGAGGGAGGATAATTGGTGGGACCACACCTACGGTGCATTTTAACAGGGTACATGTTAAATCTACTAAGTGTAGAATATAAATGTCTTAACACAGTAACTAAGAAAATGCAGTGAAGGCTATGTTAACCAGTTTGATGAAAGTATTTCAAATTGTATATAAAACCAGCACATTGTACCCTATAATTGCATTAATGTACATAGCTATGATTTAATTAAAAAAAAAAACTACTGGAGGAACATGATTGGGAAGATAATATGACAGATATTTTACCAGAATTTTTAGAATTTGTTTTGGGATTTTCTGGTTTTCATTTTTAAGCTATGGTCTATCTCATTTGAATTTTCTGTTAAGGTTTTTAAAAAATTGGCTATTCTTTACAGTATTTCTATGCTTATATGAAAAAATTGAGCAGAAAGTTCCCTCCTCCCCAAGTTGTCCATGCTATCAATGTAGTGCGTAAATATGGTACATTTGTTACAATTAATGAACCAATATTGATATATTAATATTAACTACAGCCCATAGTTCACATCAGGATTCACTTTGGGTTACACAGCTCTCTGGGTCTTGACATATGCACAATGCCATCTATCCACCATCACAATAAGTGTTGAGCTGCTCTGGTGAACGCCTAGAAGCTTCCCCAGGGCTCCATCCCTTGGCATTGCAGTCACGCTATGCTCAGACTGTGCTCAGAGGTCAACATGGCCTCTAGCTTAGTCTTTATTATACAAGTAAAACAGTAAAAACATTTTTAGAGTAACTTGACATTTGAAGTTGTTTTCATATTTGTAATATCAAAAACTTGACCCTTAACAGGTACTTGGAATTGACAAAATAGACTTCTTATGCATATTTAGGAAATTTGTTTATAACACTTTCAAGTTAGGTTTCTTTTGAATACTTCCCCTTCTATATTTAACATTTTTAGTGTAAAATTTCATTTTCTAATCGAATTCTATTTAACTGCTACATTGGCGTTCATACTGGAGTACCCTGCTTTATGGAACATCTGTGCTTCTAGTGGTGTCAAATTTTAAAGTTCCTGGGAAAGGGGAATGCAGTCTTACTATGTAATATTAGAGAAGATGTAGAAATAAGAGAGGAACTTTATGTAAAGACTATAATGTGCCCAAAGGAAAGGTAATGATTTTTTCTGTTACAAGAACAAGACTTTTGTGAAACTGCAACAAACTGTAGTTGAGACCAAAGAAAATATTTAATGATCTCAATAGAGAAAACCACTTGAATTGCTGAGCTGATTTTTATTGCTACTATTTTTATTATTGTTTTGTAATACAATGGATCACCATCACCCACCTTGAGCTTCAGCCAATGGGTTAATTGCTGCTCCTGGATTGTTTTCCATTTCCAAACCCTTACCCAAGTAATTCCCCATGCCCAGAATTTCCTCTCTCTGTCCTTCCTTCAGCTGTCACAGCTCAACCTACTCTTCAAGTAGCATTTCAATCTCTACTTCACCTGGATGCTTTCCAATGTCCCTGATGATGAGGCAGCATTCCTTAATTTGTACTTCTACAGCATTCTGTGTTTGTTTTGGAGATTAATTTTACTCTGTTATATTCACTATATTTAAGTGTTTATTTGTCTTAGTCCACTGACTCCATTCTACCTTACAGTATATTACAGGTGCTCAACAAACATCTATTACATAAATGAATAAATATGCACCTTGGGGAAAAGAAACTAATTTTGCTCCCTTTTGCATCCACTACCAATATCTAGCACATGATTTATGATAAATAAATATGTGGCAAACTAAATAACCTCTGAGAGTCAATTTGGACAAACTGTCCATTTGTCAAAAAGGGACACAGTTCACAGGTGACACCTCTCTGGGTGAGACCTCTGTGAAACCAGGGGCCACCCTGTTCACATGGGCATAATATACCATCAACTCTCAGCAAATGTCTGAAAATCAATTAACCAATCGACTACAGTTTGCTCAGCACTTAGCACTCCTGACAAAATCATACATCCTTCAAATTGGAAAGGTGTAGCTTTTATTTAGTAAAAAGTATAAAAAAATAAATTAATTCAATAACTAAGTCTTGAGTATATCCTGCTTACTAGGAACTAGGTATCACATAAGAAGGCCAAACAGCCATGATCCCTGATGTGCTTGCTCATAAGTGGAGAAAACCACAAAGAAACAAATTCATGGGAAATATGAAATGAACATTCTAATAAGGGCTCGGAAAGAAAGGAGAAGGGAAAGTAGGGAACAGGGAAGCTTCTCCAGGAAGTAATATTAAAATGCAAGTGAGGGATGAGCAAGAGTAAGAAAAATGCAGAAGAAGCGGGGTGGGCATTTCAGAAGGGAGGAGCAGCCTCAGGAGGAGCTGGCTGGGCCAGGTCAGCAGAGCCCTGTGGAGTCCAAGGAGGAGACTGGATTGCTTGTGCAGCAGGGAGCCAGAGCAGAGAGGAACCGGCTGCCTTACTAGTACTCTGACCCGGGGCTCAGACCAAGGACCTGCCTTTTATTTGGCTTCTGTTTCTCCTTAGGTGCAGATCAAAACTGGAACCAAAATTTGAGGAAATTATACTTTTTGCTGCTTTCAGAAAATTTAAATTAAAAAAAATTTTAATATCTCAGAGAAGCATTGGAGATCTTTCAGCAGATTTATGGTCTCTGATTCAGAGATTAACTCTGTCTTGTGGCATGGGAAAAAGTGACTAGGTAAGATAATTTTCCTTCATCACTTTTCAGAAGATAGGTCAGAATCACAATGGAAATGACTCAAGCTGCTACATTTTGGAAGATGGGTGGCTGTGTCCACCGTGGGAGCAGAGGGAGGCTCTGCCAAGCATCACGGAGAGAGGAGACGCTCTCTTGCTCTTGGTTTCACCAGGGCACTGTGTTGTGACGAGCCCCTTAAGAATGCTTCTCTGATAGAAGGAAGTTAACCTCGGTACAAGGCATATTTTGTGCTTATTACCTAGTAGAATGGTTTAAATAAAAAGTAAAGTGCTCAGTGGATCATTTTAATATATGTCATAAAAATAAAACCTAAGATTGAGCAATAAAAAGTAACACTAAGAAGGTTGGGCACAGTGACTCACGCCTGTAATCCCAGTGAGGAGGGAGGATCACTGAAGACTACATGCCCAAGGACAGCCTGGGCAATGTAGCAAGATCCCATCTCTACAAAAATACAAGAATTAGCCAGGTGCAGTGGTATGTTCCTGTAATTCTGGCTAGTTGGGAGGCTGAGGGAAGAAGATTCCTGGAGTCCAGGAGTTAGAGGTCACAGTGAGCTATGATCACACCACTGCACTGCAGCCTAAGTGATAAGAGTGAGACTCTGTCTTCCAAAAGAAAAAAAAAATGTTTTTTTAAGTAACACTATGTGCTTTATCCGGAAACAAATAAATCCCATTAACCCTATCAAAAACGGAGTTCTCTCCACCCAATAGTTTTTGCCATTTCTAGGCCATGTTCAGCTGACATTATTTTAAAAGACCATGAAAAGGGTGATGCACTCTCAGTGGAAAGGTGGTGTTCTACCAGTTTTGGTTACTACTGATCGGGGCCTGAACTATTGATTTCTAAATGAAAAAACAAGATGATTCATATATGCCTTAAGGAAAAAAGTAGGTTTGGTGGCCAGATCTAAATGAAAGTAAATTCAGGCAAATTCTAACATATTCTCTTTTCTTTTGCCATCAACACTAAGTATACTATTTTTTTTCCAAGATTAAGAAAAGTTGATCTACCCAAAACAGAACTTATAAATAATTAAGAAACAGGTGTCTCAGAAATTGCTTCACCTTATGAAAAGAATCAGCTTTCACTGTGTCTTTAAAACCAATTATAAAAATGGATTTACTATTTAAGATGTAATTTTTCTAAAACACATGATGAAACTGCCATTTCTCATTCATTTGACAAATATTGATTTATTGTACCCCTGCTGTGGTCCAGGAGCTGCAGTGAACAGAAGAGTCTAAATTTTCTCATGTTGTGACTACAGAGCTATGCAACTGGGAAGGAAAATGAGCTTTAAGAAAATAAACATTTCAGTTTTATAAGATAAAAAATTGTGGATATCTGTTACACAACAGTGTAAATACAGCTAACAGTTCAAGATGGTTAATAAAGTAAATTTTATCTTATGTGTTCATTTAACCACAATTTAAAAAAATAAAATAAATTTTTAAAGAAGAAAAATTTTTAAAGAAGAAAAATAAGTGTATTTTCTGAGTACCAACCATGTACTAAGTTCTCCACTAAGCAGAATGCCATGCCATTTAGTCTTCCCCACAGCCTTAGTTCGGAAGCAGGAGTTCTCATCATCCCAATTTTACTGATGGTACACTGAGGCACAGAGAGGTTAAGCAACTTAGCTAGGATCACAAACACAAGGAATGGAGCTGAGATACTAGCCCAACTTGTATCAACATACAAGAAAAGTTTTGAAAATAAATAATACTATTTCCAATCAGAACTATAAAAGAGTAAAGTAACTGTAATCACCTCTATTTTCATTCTTCAATTTAAGTACTGGTGCTGCACTTATGTATCCCAGCTTAGCATCTCTTTTTGATGGTTATTTTCCTATAAACCTAAGTGTTGAACAAACTGCTTTCAACAGCTTCTCTCAAAGCCAAATTCTTTTCCTACAAGTGGAAAAAAAATCACACAGGATGGTTTCTTTTAAAACAGGTATTATTGAAACTGTAAATATTTTTAGCCCTTTGTACTTTTCATCCAGCAGCTTGGCTGTGAATAATATAGAAACATTTAAAAATAGCCATTCAGTACTCCGAAAACCATTAAATAATTTAGCACATACCCAGCACCTGCCGGACATATCTTAATCAACACTAGTTTTTTAGTCATATAATAAAAGAGAACCTTTTCGGTTTCAGAATTTTTCTTTCTTAAAAACCAAATGCAGCACCAGGGCATTTTGTGCTAAGTTGCCCTCTCTCTTCCTAACTTAGAAGGTAACACCTGGACCACATCATGAGTAACTAAAGAAGATGCAACTCTCCCTCAGCATGATAGACCTCACTGAATGTGGGGAAAACCTCCTGACAGGAACCTTTATGACAACTGCAAAGATTTTAATGGAAAGTTAATTTTGTTCTATAGAAGTTATTTCTATTTATAGAAGTAGTTCAAGGTGATACGTGATGGGAACATTTGATGAAAATCTGCACTAATAAAAGAAGAGCATGGTGATAACACTGGGTATGCTCTCTGATTTGTTTTTCCAAGGGTGGGGAAATACAATCCATAAGTTTCAGGACAGAAAGAAGGAAGCAAAGGGAAAGGAGGGAATGGGGAACGTAAGTTCTGTAGAATCGACTATGTTCAAATGCTCAAGTGCTTATAAGCATCAAACTTTCAGCAACGATCTGAGCAGCACTACGCAGTAACAAACGGAAGTAGCCAGGGAAACAAACAGTCATCACAGCCAAGTTCAAACAATGTATTTACCAACACAAAGATTCACACAACTGGGTGCCAGATAGATTTTTCTCTCCAGCCCAATTTGATGAAGACACGGTAACATCATCTGCCATAATCAAAATTCCTGGGAACACAGGAAGGTCTCTGACCCAAAATAAAGAGAGCTCTGGACCCCCAAAGGAAGAGTTATAACCAGGCCTTTTGTTTCCTTCAACAGTATGAGGTCCCATATGATATGACAAACATTAATAACATCTACAATTCCTACTTAGCTTTTTAAAATCTCTTTCCTTAAAAGTAAAATTTGTAATGATCAGAGGAGGCTTCTTCTGGCTTTATCATTCAACTTCCCCAGGCACAGAGGACCAACAGCACAATTCCACCTAAAGTCAAAGTGGATATCATTCTGAACAGGAAATCTGTATTTGCCCATCGTCATCAAGACTGCAACTATGAACTAGGAGATGAATTGGTACAAAACTCAACATCAGGGATGCCAGAAACAGTATCCCAAAAGTACTTATAAGGTTAGAAATGGGGCAGAATGAGTACAGCCAAGTTTCATAGACTAAAATGTGGGGTCATGGATGTTCAGTCCCAGGGGTCAAGTGGCCTGCTGTCCAAAGCTGTGTGGTGCACTGGCTAAACCAACTAACTCTTAGGGGGCATCGATAAAGTGCTGTTCTCTGGGTGAGAGAAGCGTAAGTCCTGCACTCTCGGCTCCAAACTGTTCACCACTACGAGTGCCTCGTCGTTTTACACAGCGCATTCCAGGTACCTTCTGAAAAACTGGAGTGTGCCAAGAGAGGGGGAGATCAGAAGCATTACGGAGCTACACTGTAGGGAATACTGAGGGGAAATGCGTATGCAACTTAGAGGAAAGAGGACCGTGTTTTAAAATAACCACAGATGTGCCACAGGAACTGATAATTAGATTTATTTTCTATATAGAAATTAGGATACAGGAGATAATCTGCTTTTTTTAAGAGAAAATAGTAACATTTTATATAATACAACATTGTAAATGAAGACTGATTTTAAGTGATGTCTGCTTTTGATGTGTGTTAAACTTGAGGATGTTTAAGGCCCTGCTCAACTGTAACAATCTGTAATTATAAGGGGAAAGCGCCACTCCCCTCCTTGAATTAAATGCTAAGAATTGGTCTAAGACTGGACCCACAGATTATCTCCATTATGTATTGAGTTCATCTTTTCCAGCAAAGCTAGTGAATGAAATGGCAACCCCAGAGTAAATAAAGAGCTCAAAGCCTTTTTGATACATCTCAGGGAAAGAGAAAACAAAGTCCTAGTTAAACCATAGACTTCAGATTTGAGCTGAAATTGGTCACATTTCAGTCACAGCCCTAGTCATTATAAAAAAATTTTCTGTGGTCAAAGACAGTATGTGCATAGAAATAAATAAAAATATCATTGCCAAACTGCTTTTTAAAAGTTATCATTGCACAAATTGCTTTTTACAAAAAAGTCTTATCCCAAAGGACCTTTTGTACACAGTTATGCAGTATATCTTTATTTTTTGTCTATTTAGTATTCGTAAAGAAATTGCTTTCAAAATATCTATAACCATTTATAAAATTTGAGTACAGGTAATTTAGCAACAAATCCCAACCAGCTAAGAGCCTAAGTAAAAGAATGAACTTCAGGACCAGAAATTACACCAAAAAGGTAAGACATACTAGGGCTCAGCGCTTATAGCACAGTGGTTACGGTGCTAACCACACACACTGAGGGTGGTGGGTTCGAACTCGGCCCCGGCTGGCTAAAACAACAATGACAACTGCAACAAAAAGTAGCCAGGCCTTGTGGTGGGGCCTGTAGTCCCAGCTACTTGGGAGGCTAAAGCAATAGAATCACTGAAGCCTAAGAGTTTGAGGTTGCCGTGAGCTATGATGCCATGGCACTCTACTGAGGGCAACATAGTGAGACTCTGTCTCAAATAAATAAATAATTTTTTTTTAAAGATAAGACAAATTAGAACACCATACAGAGAAAAGCAAATCAATATCCTCTCAGTGTCTAGCACTGAGCTTGCTTGGTGAGAAGTTTGTGATTAGTAAATAGCTGGTAAATAGATACGTGGTATAAAGGCGCCCTACAGACAGAGCATGATTTTTTCATGACAAAAATCATTGAGTATGTGAGTCTTTCCTAGATCTTTTCTACTTTAAGATATTCAGTAAACATTTAAAAACTGATATGTTAAAGCATGATAATAAGATTAAGCAGACTGCTTGGTTATTCTATGCAGTAGTGATAAAATAATCTGCTATATAAACCCGATGATGGCAGAATACCCTTCAAACGCAGCAGAGGAGAGTGGATTTCAGGTTGCTTTTTAATGAATTATTCTCTCTTTGAATTCACAATATGATTGGCTTCAAAAAAATAAAAGAAGTCCGAGACCAGAGAAAGGATATTATCTTACACTTACTAGCTGTATATTTTATTTAGGATATGTCTTACTAGCTGTATATTTTATTTAGGATATGTATCTTATATTTAAAAACTATCTCCTCTTGGACTTTTATCCTAAAATAAACTACTTCATCCTAAAAACAGCAAAAACAGTACCAACAAAACCCAGTCTGCAAGGGGATTTACAGAGAAGTAACAACTTGATCTATTCTAGCTGTATAAAGAGGTCTCTTGTCAATTCATTATCTACACTTACAAGTATTTCACATACATCTTAAAAGCCTGAAGGAGCTATTATGTTTCAAACTCAAAGCTATTCTCCTGAACATTAATATAACTTACACTCCCTACAACTAACCTAACTTTCGATTCCCTTCCATTAATACTCCAAAATAAGTCAAGATTGTAAAAATGATGGGTTCTCAGTCAATTGACTTTTTCAACATGAAGATGGTAAATGCAGCCTTCACAAACTTCAGATCATATCCCCTGTCTAGGTCCCATAAATAATTCATCTCTGTGATGATTAGAGATACAAAAATGTCACTGAAGGCTTCCCCTCCCACATTAAGTTTTTGGGTTTTTGTGTAAAATACTCCTGTGATCTGTAGCCACACAAGACTCATTTTCCAAACTGAACTCATTCTGTCTTCTACTATTTCTCCACAATAAGATTTATTAATTTTCACTCAACAATTACTTATTAAAAATTTACTATAGGGTGGTGCCTGTGGCTCATAGGAGTAGGGCACTGGCCCCATATACCAGAGGTGGCAGGTTCAAACCCAGCCCCAGCCAAAAACTGCAAAAAAATAAAAAATAAAAATAAAAAAATTTACTACATAAAAGACTGTGCTAGAAGCAGGTGGTAATGGGTCAGAGTCCCATCAAGCTTTAAATTTAGTGGGTGACACACACATACACACATGCACCCACACACACACACACACACGTGTCTCTACATGGCACCCACGTGCCTCCTGAATGGTGAAACCAAGGGCGGTGCGGTCAAGGAGAGAGGCGGTGCTCTACTGTGGTAAATGGGGAGAAATGGTGGTAGAGGTGGCATTGAAGATGGACCTGACGGGAAAAAACATCCAGGATTTTTATTGACAAAGACTAAAAGGAAGAGAAGAAGGATGGAGAAGAGAGCCAACTTTAAGCAGAAGAAACTCAATGAGCTAAATTTGCATAAGCAAAAAATGCCATGGGTATTGCACTCCCTGCAAAAGCAGGTAAGTAGGGGTACCACCTGAAAGCAGGGCTCATTCATTCGTGCTGGCGGAAATGCTAGATAAATGGTTCACCTGAATGACTGGTGGTTTCATCTTCCTCTCTCTGCAGGTCAGACTGTGATGGAGCACTTAGCTTCACAAGGGTCCAACGTGGAAGACCAAGGAAGAGGTAAATCCTGGCCGGCTGTCCAGGTACAGGGCTGCAAACCAGCAGCCCATCAAGCGACGAATATTGTGACCAGGCCTTTCACACACTAACCCAAAACTATACTGAAACATGGAAAGGACATTTTCCAAATATGCCCTTCTTTTTTCCTTTTAAAGCTGTTCCATTTTGAAATATTAGAACCTTCAAACTCTGAATCAGTTCTGAAAATTTCTCTTTTCCTTCACCTGCCACTGAAGGTGAAAGTTGCTAGGGGAGGGAAACCCCCCCACATAATTGTGTGATTTGACACATCCAATGTCACCTACCATTAACAATCATTTTGGACCTAATGGGAATGAGGAAGAAACTTCTCTTGTTTTAAACCAGTAAAAATTGAACAAGTATGTATTTTTAATTTTTTTTAAATAAATTTTATGATATATATATATTTAAAATATATAAGATGTTATAGGATTCATAAAGATAATTAAAAAGGTGATAATAGTGAAGCAAATTACCATATTCATCCTCTCATAGTTACCTATTATTTTTGTTTTGTGTGGCAAGAGCAGCTAAATTAGCATAAATTCCAAAATACAGCAGAAATTATTACCTACAGTCCTCATGTTCACCCCATATATCTGCTACTTTGTATCCTCAGCTTTGTATCTTTTATCTCCCCATGTCATCCTCTATCCCCATCCCTAGTAACCACTACCTTATTTTCTACCTCTTCGATTTTCGGTCCTTAGAATGCCCTATCCCTAGGTTTTCCTCCTCCCCTCAGATCATTCTTTCTAAGGCTTCTTTTTATTTGCCTCCTCTATCAAAGTCCACTTCCTGGGGCTACCGCTGGTTGTGTCTATTCTTTGTCTTCCACATCAGTCTCACTCCCTCCCTATAATCTCATGATCTAATTGAGTACTCACACACTGACAACACCATTCATGCAGTCACCCAAACCAGAAACCTGCAAATTGTTTAAATTATTTCCTCTTTCTCAATTCTCACAGTCACCAGATCCCACTTCTTACCTGGCTCTGAGCACTGCCATCTACTAATCGCTATTCCTACCGCTGCTCTCGACCGTTCCTCCTGTGGACTTGAGCAGGAGCACAGTAGTGACCCTTTGGCCTTGGATCCCATTCCCCTTTAGTTGTATCCCCACATTGCTGCAAGAGAACACTTCTAAAGCACAAATTTAATCATGAAACTTCTGTGTTAAAATTCCTGAGTGGCTCTCCATGGCCTATAGGATAAAGGACAACCTCTTTGGAATGGTATGAAAGATCCTTTGTAATTAGTTTTAGCTTGATTTTCTTCTGCCGTTCTCTTCACGTCCCCAAATTCTAGTCACGTGCAGTGTCTTGACATTCACACAATGTGACATGTTGTTTTGTGCCTCTGTGGCTCTGTCTATACCCACTGCCTTTAATGCCCCTTCTACAACCTTGTCCTTCTGAGGGACTCGCTACACACCCCTTCAGTGTTCACCAGGGAACATTTGTTCAGCCGTGTCTTTCCTGACCAACTCACCTTTCAGCGGGGTCCCTTCCCACATCTACATCTCCAGGCAGTACAAGTGTTATGTGTGCTACCGGTCCTCACTCATGGAACCCACCACTTGATTCCAGGGGGGCGATTCGACTCTGTTGTTTCTAGAACAGCACTGACACAAAGTGGGCACTAACCAAATGTGTACTGGCTGGAAGAACGAATGAAGAAGAAACCCAGTCTCCTACCTTGAGCTGGGCTTAACAAAATTTGCCTCTTAAAAACAAGATTCTCATAGAGTGGCCAAAACTAATTATGACACCAATCAACATTACACACATGGCGGCCAAGTTCAAGTAGGGACATTGCCAATTTACATGGGAGAAGTGAGTACGTGGCACTGAAGAAGAAAGATTTAAATATTCTACATAAGATTGCCACAAAGATTGTGCAAGGGCTATCATCTCAAGGGTGCATTCACTCTTAGTAATTATACAAACTAAAGTTCATATTTCACACAGAACTTTCAAACACAAATTGGAAACAGGACTTGATTAAGCTGGGCTAGGGATAAGCATGGCTTTGTTCACAGACATGCACTTTACATTAAATGCTTTTTTAATTTGCTCACAGAATGGAGTACAAAAATTAGTCTACAAGACTTAGCCTGTAAATTTGATATGTAAAATAGGAATATAAAATTAGAATTCTCCATGGCCACTGAATACTAAAAGAATAAAAAGTAAATAAAAGATAAAATACATAGTTTCAAACTCTCTGAGATGCACCTCATGCCTGATCAGTGGGAGGTCAGTTTCCAAATTCAATGCACAAGAATTTACTGAAAATAGAACTTTTAGTGAAAAATCACTGGTCAAACATTTCTATAACAAACACTGCTATTAAAGGAAACACCTTTCTCCTTCTTGACATGATGGTGCGTGATGTGCTTATTCACAGAGACAATCCAATACCATCCCTACCTCAAGGCTCAGTGGACATACCTCTTCTTAAAATCTGAAAAATAAATCCCCAAACATCGTTCTTCTCATAAAATACTAAATCCCACTAAAAATGCATATTTTCAGGAGAACAGTCCAAACAAAGCTTTTAATTTGTTTAATGTTCTATAAACTAACAGTATCAAGAAAATGTGTATCTTTCTTTTAAAATACACAAGTAAGGGTGGCGCCTGTGGCTTAAAGGAGTAGGGAACCGGCCCCATATGCTGGAGGTGGCGGGTTCAAACCCAGCCCCAGCCAGAAACTGCAAAAAAATAGAAATAAAATAAAATACACAAGTTAGAGAAGCTTATTCATGTATATTCCATCCAGTTGACTCTGTCCCTGTAGTTCAGCTTTGTAAGCCTAACCTGTAAAAATGCCTGTGATGAAATCAAGCTTAACATTTTGCCGAGCTGGTAAAATTATTTCTCAAAATAATGTGCTAATATATCAGCTTTTACTCAGACCTAAGTGAAATGTTAGAAAAGGCCTTTCACATTTACTCCAACTACCCATTAGTAAACTTATTTTCCCTTTTCTTTTTTTTACAGATAAGGTCGTGCCTATTGAGCAGGCTGGAGTGCAGATCATAGTTCCTTGCAATCTCAAACTCCTGGCTCGAGCCATCCTCTTGCTTCAGCCTCCAAGGAGCAATGACAACAGGCATGTACCACCATGCCTTAAACATTTTTTACTATAATAACTGGAGGTTCCATGTTCTCAGTGTAACGGCACCAGCAAAGTCCTTCGTAAATCTGCTCATAACCACAAGTTGAAGTAGGGTGAGGCCTTTCAGGGTGATGATGCTAAGGAAATGTTTTTACAGGCTGAAAGCTTATAACCTTGGTCAATTCACTAAGTGACTGCAGAACAGGAGCAGAAGCTCCATGAACTAGATAAAGTAAGTATCTGGGGGAAATCTGCATCAGTTAGGTGTGTCTCTGGAAAATAAGCTAAGGTGGTTAATTCTGAGCCAAATTTGAGGACCATGACCCAGAACCACACCCAAGAAGCTTGAGTGAGTGGACTCATGGTGGTGGTGGTACAGTTGGATGTTATATATTTTAGGAAGATAGGGATTACAGGTGAGGTTGTACAATGAAAACACATACATTGGTTTGGCCCAAAAAGATGAGATATCTGGAAGGGGGATGTTTACAAGTAATAGGTGGGTTTAAAGATTCACAGCTGACAATTGGCTGAAAGAGTTAGGCTTTAATTGACCAGGAACCAGTGAAAAATAATGCTTAGGATAAAGGGTCTGAGGTTGGGTGAGGTGGCTCATGTCTATAATCCTAGCATTCTGGGAAGCCGAGGCAGATGGATTGCCTCAGCTCACAGGTTCAAGATGAGCCTAAGCAAGAGCAAAACCCCATCCCTAAAAACAGCCAGGTGTTTTGGTGGGTGTCTGTAGTCCCAACTACTCAGGAGGCTGAGGCAAGAAGATCGCTTGAGCTCAAGAGTTTAGAGTTGCTATGAGCTATGACTCCACAGAGACAAAGTGAGATTCTGTCTCCAAAGAAAAAAAAAAGATCAAGAATAAAGGATCTGCTAATCAGAGGCAAAGTACCTGATAACTCAAGCGGTTCTGTGTATATTGAGGACCTGCAAGTAGGTTCTGCATAGCCTTAGGCCTGTCAATGAGTTACAGGAAACTTTCTAAGAAGGGCAGGAGGGCATGAGGAGGCCTGTCTAATCTCCTTTCTCATGAGCAACTCAATTTTAGGGATCCTCTTCACCAAGAGGGGGTCTAGTCAGTCGGTAGCTAAGAAGGGGGAGCTTACGATTTTATTTTTGTTCATAGGTGGCTCATTGGTTTATACAAAATGTACCTTTTAAGGAACCAAATACAAGTTCTACTTACCTATTTTTCTTCCCCTTACAGTTTTCAAGTCCAATCACAGCTTTGTTTAATCTCTGGTCTTTGTACTCCTTTTTCCTCTGTCTAAAGTTTTCAATTAAGATTTACTTTAAAATGGCATTGTGGTTATGAGGGAAAATGCTCCCATTCTTCAGAGATGATCCTGAAGTGTTTAGGGGCAAAATATCATGAGGTCTGCAACTTTTAAATAGTCCTAAAAAAAAAAAACCTTCCTGCCAACAACATATAAAAGTGCACATACAGAGACAAAATAGCAAATGCTAGTAACTGGTGAATGTAAACAAAGGGTATAAAAGTGTTCCTCATACTATTCTTTTATCGTCCCTCCAGGTTTGTACTTTTCAAAAGAAAAAGAAAATTAGTTTTAAAATAATTACTTAATAAAAACCAGGTTTTCAAACTATATATACATTTCTTTAGCACCACCTATACAAAATTCAAGGAGACTAGTGGTAAAGAAACATCAAGACCAACAAAAGACACATGTTGCTGTCTTCTACAGACACGACGTTGAAGCAGTTTGCATGTCCTAAAAGTGGCTGTTATTTGACTGGGATAGAGGTGAAGAGGCATGATGAACACAGCCACGGTTCAAGCATTCCCCCGAGAAGGCCCCAAGAGAGAGGGCCAGGGATGTCCTGATTCACTCTCTCTCTTAGTGGATTTTGGGAGGTCTGGAAGATTGGTGAGGTGTTGGGGGCAGATTCAAAGCACATTTGTGGAAGGAATTTACTAAACAACTGGTATTAGACCTATACATTTAAAACTGCAAGTGCTATAAGTATTCTTAAATGCTTTCACAATGTCAGCTGAGAAAATAATGCTTTTAAAAATATTTATGTCCAAATCTTGTGCAAGCTGTTTGCTACCATATAGGTCAGAATAGATTTGGTCAGAGAACGTAAGATCGTAGCTAAAGGCATGCTCCACTTCTGACAGAACATCAACTCTCTTTCTCCCTCAATTATACTGGCGCCTGTGATGAGAAAACCTTCTAAACATTTCCTCACACAGAGCTCACAGTGGGGGCAACTCACTGCCCCTCACAGGGTAGGCTTGTTACACAGGCGAGAGGTAACATGGTGGAAGACAGTTTCTTCTCCTTTCCATTATTTTTTTCTGAAATCACTTCCTATTTGTCTCAACAGGATTTCTAAATAATAGCACCCAAACAGTAGTCAAAACAAGGTACTAAACAACCATTTTCCAAGGCCAGACCGAAGTCTCCTGTCAGCTTTCACAGGAGAGAGGTTTTTATACTGCACACAGGTTCTCTTTGGGATCCGACAATTTGTTATCAGTGTGACCTTCCCTAATGCCTTTGTCTAATATGCTGCTAAATTCCTAACTCCCAATCAAGGTCTTAACTACATTCTATTTATCCAGAACATGGATAGCTGTCCTTTAATTAGCCTCCTCCTTTAATTAGACTGTAGGTGTCTATGGTCATAAACAAAAAACTTCCAAACATCTCAACACACCCAGGTGAAATCTTTACCAATTAAAACAGCTTAGGCAGTTTCCAATGAGACAAAGTAATTGTGAAGTAAGGTAATTGTCTACCTGTACTGAGTGTTGACTTATGTGGTAGGTACAGTGCTAAGAACTGTGATGTGCATGTCACCTCACTTCATTTTTACTTTGACACTGTGAAGTGGGTAATGTTGGGCAGGAAAAGGCAGAAAAGCACTGAGACAGGGAAACGGGTATTCATCAAGCATGGCTGTGTAGAACTTTACCCGTACTCTCCATACGTTACGTTACCTCACTTAAACTGTCCCTACAATCCTATTAATGTAAGGACTAGTAACCCCGTTTACAGAGAAGAGAACTGGAAGGAAACATAATTAGACCAAGGCTGCAGAGCTGGGAACTGAGCCCATATTGTCATGTGCCAAGTACAACATGGCACCATTTCTCCCTCAGGTCACCACATTCTACAGGTCCCAAAGCAGATGCTGGAGGTGGAGAAACCACCACGGAGGGACAGCAGGGAGGATTTCTCTAGCCACTATGTCCACCAAGACTGCAGCAGACCTGGTACAGCAGACCTGGAGTAAGGTCCCTATTAAATCCACAGGATGTTCCAGGGAGGCTTTGTGTTCTGGTTTAACCCAGATCTTGAAGCCAATGAACATAAATCCCCTATCTGGCTCCAAGATTGACCCAGGCTTCTGAAGGATCCTGTAAATGACCAATTACAGAGAGAGAAAAGCTCTAGAAGACTCCAAATGCTGACTGGAAGGCCCTTCTCAGCTGCCTGTCCTCATGTCCCTCTGTGTGACTAACTTGGAATCTGGATTTACATGTGTAATTATTCACAATAGCAACATTCCCAATATCTACCAACTGGAGAGTAGATAAAAATTGATCCATTATTTTGAATACCATCATCCATAGTATATTAGTAATATTATCCAGCAATAATAAGGACTGAAGTACTCACACTTGCCTTGGTACAATGTGGATGAACCTCAAAAACATGTTAAATAAGCCATATACAAAAAGCCACGTGTTATATGTTTCCACTTATATGAAATATCCAGAAAAGGTTAAACCACAGAAGCAGAAAGCATATTAGTGGTTTCTAGTGGATGGAGGACAAAGGGGATGGGGAGTGACTGCTTAATGGGTTAGGGTTTTCTTTGGGGTGATGAAAATATTTTGGAACTAGATAGAGGTGATAGCTGCAAAATGTACTAAATACCATTGAATTGTACACTTAAGAGGGCCAATTTTTAACAATTTGCCTCAATAAAAAACGTCCACATGCAAATACATACTCTCTGGGTTGTCCTGAATAATGACACACACTACACCACACCATGGAGATGCCCCACCCTGGGCCCTTTTCACATTACACACAAATAGAGATGGATTTCCTGTAAGCAAGCTGATCTTCAAGAAAAAAAACGTTACAGAAAGAAAATGAGAACTAAGCCATCTCAAAACAAAACACCCTTCAACACTGTATCTTTATCCTTCTTCCGTCTTCTCCATCCCACTAAAACAAACAAATAATATAAACTTAGTACACCAATACTGAAACACTGGTCCTTAAAAGCCCTAATGAAATGAAATCTGTCATGGTTGTCCTAAAACTACATAGAGAGATCCAGCAGGCCCTCAAACATATGAAAAGAGGCACAGTCTCACTTCAGGGAAATTCAAATAAAAACAACTAGGGATTACTTTACCCCTCAGAATGAGAAAACTTTAAGAGAGTCTAAGGCTGGGTGAGGTGGCTCATGCCTGTAATCCCAGCACTCTGGGAGGCTGACGTGGTTTAGCTCAGGAGTTGGAGACCAGCCTGAGCTAGAGTGAGATCCTGTCTCTAAAAACTTGCCTGGCTTGTGGGGGGCACTTCCAGTCTCAGCTACTTCGGAAGCTGAGGCAAAAGAATCACTTGGGCCCAAGAGTTTGAGGTTGCTGTTAGCTGTGACACTATGGCACTCTACCCAGGGTGACAAAGTGAGACTTTGTCTCAAAAAAAAAAAAAAAAAGAGAGAGAGAGAGAGATTCTAACACCTAGCAGTGGTGAGGCAAAAAAGTACTCTCAAATTTTGCTGGTGGGACTGTACATAGACATAGCTTTTTTTGAATGTCATCTGGTATTGTCTATAACTCTTTGACTAAGCTTTTAGGAACCTATCCTTCAAACATCAAAGCAGATATGTAAGAATATGTACAAGAATTTTAATGACAGTGTTGTTGGAAAGATAGAATACTCCTGAATGCCCATGAACTAGGGAATAAATCAATTATGGTACAACTGTAATATACGTTGTCACGAAGCTGATACAAAGAGGTATTAGGTCAGTGGTTCTCAACCTTCCTAATGCAGCGGCCCTTTAATACAGTTCTTGTGGGTCGCAACCCACAGGTTGAGAACTGCTGCACCAGGTTCATATTTGTTGATTAAGTAAAAAAAGTAAGTTGCTGTTTATGATGTCATTTTTACGGAAGGAAAAAAATCACCTTATACATGTATACACGTGTATATAGGTGTGCATATGTAAATAAAATGTATGGAGAAAGGAAAAGAAACCCCCAGAGCAGTGGGAGAAAGACAATGTTTTCTACATTCATTTTTATATTGTTTGAAATGTTGTAATAATTATATTTTGAAACTTGTAATTTTTTTAAACTAGAAAATAATTAAACAGTTATAGAAACTTTTAATACTGAAAGATTAAATTTTAGTAAGTGTACACATTAGTATATTCAAACTATTACAAAAAAGATACTAAATAGTTTAGAAGAAAACTCCCTGGTAACCAGAACAGATTATTAACTATTCTAAGTAAATGGCTAGGCTGGTTCTCACTAGCTACAATGCACTCTAGATTACGGTTATCAGTGAGGACTAAGCCAACTGTAGAACAAACGAGACCCCAGACAACTTCAAAACCTACTACCAACAGTTCAACCTGACACTCTTGACTTTTACCAAGTCTACAGACAAGAAACAAAACTAACTCGACTTTCTTTTTTTGTTTTTTTTCTTCCTTCTCATATTCACAAGCGAAGTTGCCAATGACAACAGCTGTCAGGGACTGAGTAGGGTAAGTGGGGCAGGGCCTGACTTTCTCGAGCAGACTCTACTTTAAAGTTTCACCTACCAGTTTCCTATGCTGAGGTGGGTGCGGGGAGTGGAGCTTATATCTTCCTAGTCTTCTGAGTTCTCTAGATAGAGACATGTTTTCTAAAAGTTGATACACCAAGTTACAGTTACTGAGAAAAACTGGCTGGAAGAATAAAGAACCAAATAAGCTGCTCACACTCAAAAGCCAAAATAAAAAATAAGATCATTTGTACTACAAATTTCTTCTTTCTTCCCCCTTCTCTAAAGTCTTTGAACTAATGCTAAAGTGAAGTTGCATTTCCAAATCTGGCAGCTTAAATACAACCGTGACTGCCACCACTGCAGCAGATGAAATGCTTTACACTTCACAGCTGACGCTAAAATAAGGAAATCCTGGATTCTCACCAAAGGGTAAGCAGGCATCAAAAGACTTGTGGCACATTTTGGTATTTGGAGAATTTCTGAGAAGTTAGAGAAAATCCAGATTATTCTTGTATCAGTTGGACTTGACATGAGAGAGGAGCCTTAAAACAAAAGGCAGCTGTGTGGCAGTGCTGTGAAACTGTTTGGATTCCTTATAACGATTAGGAAGGCCTAAACAATAAGCCTAAGGGGTGGGACACATAGTGGGCAGCTCTGCCAACTTTCTTTGGCCTTACCTGTTCTGTTTCAAGGGCTCATCAGCTTGGCCCAAAAGATGTCTTCAGAAAGTGGCAATAAACTAAACACTGCCCCACTCAGAAACTATGAGCTGTGTAAATAAATGTGCTGAAAGACGTATGTGGGCTTAGTTAGATCAGTATAAAAAAATGCAGTATCAAGCAACCAAGTACTGTTTACTAAGCTTCTTCTCTGCCTGCCATTGAAGGACCTTCAAATTTAGTGCTTGGAAAAGGTCCAGGTACTTGCCACTTAGTCCAACTGGGTTTTACCTCCCCATTCTTCTTACTTTGCATAGTACAATGGCCTTCCCCTTTATCAAACTTTTTTTTTTAAAGACAGAGTCTTGCCATATTGCCCAGGCTGGACTTGACCTCCTGAGCTCATGCAATTCTCCAACCTCAGCCTCCTGAGTAGCTGAGACTACAGATGCACATCACTGCACCTGACTCCTTTGTCGAATCCTCTGTCCCCTTCTCACTCTTGTTCTCATTGGCCTCTTAGGAATAGCTGACAGTGCTCTGCAGCTTTTTCTTGTTTTTCTCTTTTCGTTCTCTCCTCCCCCAGGGTTAGCTGCTTTTCCTGTTTCCTTGATGGCTCTCGGTTCCTTTCTTCTTCCTCTTCTTGACCCAAGGTGGTGGGTTGGTCTATCTCTTTCTCCCTCTCCCCCAAATCATCTATTCTAGGGGCATCAATCCTTTCTTTGCAGAGAGTGCCAAGACCACTGCTCTTCTCTTCCCAGGATCTCTCTCCCTATTCTCACCTCTCCCGTGAGCCCCTCCTCTTGCACCTGGTACCTCCACTGTGAATTCAGCCCTTCCAAGACCCTTTACTTCTTGCAGATACACCGCTGCCTGGACAAAAGAGCCTCTCCGTTGACCTCACTGATTTCTACAATAGCAGAATTATCCTTCCAGCCAGTCAGGCTCCAAATCTGAGTCATCTTTGCTTATTCCCTCTTCACCATCTTCAATTCCACAGATTTTTTATTCTCTCTCTCTCTACCCACTTGCAATGACCAGTCCCTGTGGAATTCAGAATTGCCTCTGTTCCTTTAGTGTTTCTGCTATTCAAATTGGTCAGTGTGCTGGGGCCGTTTGGATCTTCCTACCACTGCCCCCAGCACTTCCACCCTCACCAGCACCCTAGCAAGCCAGCTGTGTCACCCAATAGGGAGGAGCTCAGGCTGAGCCCAACAGTGTGCTCTCACTCACAGCACCACCATGGAACTGTCCCTAAAAGGGACTTGGTAACAATCCCTCCTCTGGAGGGCTGTGTGATGCTAAGAACTATTAAAGGATGTAAAGAACATGAGCCAGTGCCTGGCCCAGAGAGCACTCTGTGAAGTGTTAAACTGCAGCAGGTCTTGTGGGCCTTCTCCAAGGACTCCAGCTAGACCCCAGCAATCCTGCCCCTGCACTTGTTGAGACTTTCTGGATGTCCCCAAATCAAGCTGTTCTGTAAATTAGGCCCCCACACTGGAAAGAGTAGTGTGCTTGAGCCAAGGGCCTTCCTCCTTACCATGGGTGCTCCTAAGTGGGTGTTTACTGTTTCTAAACCTTAGCGTTGTTATCTGAAAAGCAGTTAATATTATCTTATTTATAAGGTTTCCTCAAAGAGTAAAAAAAAAACCATGCAAAGTTCCTGTCATAAACATTGGTTCCATTCCAGTGAGACTGCAAACATCCCAAGGGCAGCTCACGTTTCTCTCAGCTCACAGGATGGTACCATGCAGAAATTAAATGGACACACAGGTGACTAGTAAGCAGAATCACTGAACTCCTTGCCAAGTCTGATGATCCTATGACAATATTCTGAAATGGACTTTCCCATATCTATTCTAAATAACCGGCAGTGCTTCCAGATAAAATGCATCATAACATACTAAATCTATTTTGTTCTAATGAGGGAATACATAACCCATCTAAACTTTTTCTAATTCTTATGATATTAACATTTTTAAAGATTTGTTTTTACAAAATGTAGGAAGTCCATGAAAAAGAAGGGGGGGGGGGGGAAAGAAAGAAACCCTGCAACACAAAGTAATTAGAAAGAATTTTCATACCTAAAAAGGGAATTTTTAACCACAACCTTAGTCATTAACCTTCAACAAGCAAGTCAGAAGCAGCGAAAGATAAAGCACCAAGAGAATCCAGCTGAAATGTGCCTCGGGTTCAGGAGTGAGTTACAGGACTCACAGGACAAGCTGACGGAAGTGGTGCTGCCCCTTCATCACGGCCGCCCCCATCTGACCACCTGTAGCAGCCTCAGAGGAAGCAGGCAACCCCCACACACTTTCCACCTGCATCTCGGCAGCCACAAAGTACGCACACATATCAGCCAACGTATAAAATTATATCAGAACCATCAATGTGAAAAGGGAAAATCTTTAACTTGTGATGAGTAACTTGTGTTTAGATTCTGTCACCAAGACCTGATACTAAGCTAAGGGGAGACCCCTCCAAACACACCCACACAACTCTGATAACTGGCAACACAAGTACACAATCTTGGCATCAAATGCCTGGGGCACTTTAGAGGGGTGAAGCAGCAAATCTGATGGCAAAGGTGAGGACCAAGCGGGGGTGCTTCTGGGGCCACAGCCTTCCTCCTCCCCCCACTGTGCACAGTGACAAATGGAAACATGTCACCAGTCTGAAAGAAGGAAGGACTTCTCCCTGTCTTAGAACAAAGTTAGACAAAGACAAGTCTCATGCCCCCTTGACCCCACATTGTCCCACAAATGAAAAGGCTGGGACTTATTGAATGAATGCAATTCATCCAGGTAGAGAGTTCTCTGAGAGGTTCCTTCAGAAATGCACAGAAGTCACAAAAGTCAAGTGGAGAGCAAATAGGAAAAAAAAATTAATAGCAACTGTTTACAAGTCATTTTTAAACTTTTTTCTATTTGAATAATTTTTATCACCATTTTAGGCAGTTAAATTAAAAGGCAGCTGCACAGCAAATCCTGGGAGAACACACCTGCTCTTCAAATGTGACTTGAAAATAATTTGGTTCTCTCCCCTCACCTGGATTCTGTTTGCTTTACATTTAATTTGTAAAAGGAGAAGAGAAATAAGATCAACTTCTGACCACAATTTATAATCCTAAAGAAATCATCACTGAGCCTTAAAGAACAATGAGACTTTTAAACATATTTCCATAATCCAGAATACACCCAGTATTTGGAGAGTGGAGCAATCATACTTCACTAACAGCATAAAAGAAGGATGGGCTTCCTATAAACGCAAGGGACGTGTACCATCGCAAAACATGTACCAAATGTCCAGTCTCTAGAAGCCATGTCCTACATAACTGTCAGATTCCCCTCTCTAAAACAATTTTAATTTACACTAATAACACAAGTAGTAACAACATTCTTTGTTCACTGAAGTCGAAGAAACTACAGGAGTATTCATCCTCAAATTCCCATGTAACCTCTGGGGCCGTCCTGAGTCAGAGTACAAAAAAGGGGAGGATTCCTTCCTCTGCCCAGTCTGCTTAAGATCAGCAACTTTTTAAAGTCTAAATATAAAATACAATAATCATCATTAATGTTAACGAGCTTCAAAGGTAGACAGTGAAGTGTTCTGGATGGCAAATCCTAGAACTACTTTTCCTCCAGATAGGATGCCCTGGATAAATGTTGGCCTTAACTTTTTTTTTTTCTAAAAACAGGGTATGGCATTTGTAATTGTCTTCTTTACAAGATTGCAAATTACCTGCAGATTACCCTAAGCAAAATAGTGAGGAAATTCCAGTAAAACTTTGACACTTGTACTTTCATTATACATTTTGGACTATAATTTCTGGTCATTTACGCTATCCCCATATTTTACATGCACCAGTAAATACACCCCCTACTTGTTCATACCTTATTATACCCTGGTATGACAGCCACACTGGTGTCACTCTCAATGTAATTTTCCACTATCATCTGCTATATCTTCTCTTGGAGAAGAAAAGTAAAATGGTAAGCTTTTCAAGGTGAAAGAATTCATTTCCTTTCCCTTTCAAAAATGTGTTAAGGCAGTAAAATTCTGCTACGCTGGACCTTTTGTAATGGCTGATATTTATTTTGACATAGCATTTGAGGTATCAACAATTTGAAGTTTTTACTTTTCTTCAAAAGAGTTCATCACATAGTCAAATTTCAGCCTCATGTACAAAGACACTTTAAAAACTATGCTGCGTTCATCATTTTACCCCTACATATATTCCCAGTTCAAATGCATATGTGTGTTCACCCAAACATATATCCTAAAATGTTCCATAGCAGTGCTCCTCATAATGGTCCCAAACTGAAACTACAAAAATTAATAGTGTTAGAGTCACACAATGGAATACTATATAGCATGGAAAATCAGAAATTGATTACCATAACTCGACAATATGAGTGAATTTCATAAACATGTTGAAAAAAGTCAGACAGAAAATAGTACATACTGTCTACCCATTTATATAAAGTTCAAAAATAGGCAAAGCAAATCTGTACTTTAAAAATCAAATTTGTTTTTACTTTTTTTACTTTTGTTTGTGTGGTTACCATCGGTGGGGTAGTTACTAGATAAGAGCATGATGGATTTCTGGGGCACTGATAATATTCTGTGTCTTAATCTGGGAGCTGGTTAAATCAATGTGTTCACTTTGTGAAAAATTATCAGTCTGGTGGATACAAGAGATACAACTACTTTTTTCTATGTATATTATCATTCAACTAAAAAGTTCAAAATTACTAGCTCCTTCTCTTAACAGATTTACAGGTGTGAAAATTTGTGCTCAGAATAGTAAAATAGAGGAAGCTTAAGAGCTAGGTTCATAGTCCAGATTTTACCAGTAATTATTCAATCTTTGCCTCTCTGGCTTCCATTTCCACAAAATGGAGCCAGTAACACGTATCAAATGACATAATACATAAGGCCTTTTAAGCAAGAAGGATATATGCACAAATGCTTAACACTACTGCCTAAAACACTACTGTTAGTATAAACGTGACTGGTATTCCAGTATTGCCAGCTTTTCAGCAATTTCTAACAATCAAAGGCATGCAGCATCTATTCCACCCAAAGTTAAAGTGTCCCACCTAAACCTGTAATTTGAGACTTTGGTGAAGTCCTATTACCACAACTTTTGAAAGAGCAAGCTTGCCACTCAGTAAACTAGAGAATGATGTCACTTGCACTTCACACTCCTAACTCCGGCCTTCTTGCTGATCTCCCCACTGTTCTGTATCTTCCCATGCTCTCATCCTTGTTTCTACCCTACCCGGCTCCTTCCAGGCCATGCCCCTTTCTCTCTGCCCATCCACTAGGCAGTGCCAGCTGTGGGACATCCTTCCAGCCCTTGGTGACCTCTCCTTCCTCTGAAGTACTTTTTCATTTAGGGCCCTCTCCCATTTATTTGTAACAGTCCTGAACCAGAGCAGCTACTTATCTCAAACCACTATCAAACCGGTCACGTGCACCCATCTCACCTCCTGGGGAAGCTTTGCTTTTTCCCTCAGGCAGGAACTTGTGTGATGCTTATCTTAACCCTCCTCCAGTCCTGTACACTGTAGATTCTAAATGCTTGCTACCTGATGCTCTTTTCTGTGGGTTCAGGAAAACAGGTATCACTAAAATGAGGGCAAAGGTGTAGACTGAGATTTCTTCAAGTAAGTGAATTCTGTCGGTGATGTCTCATCTCTAAATCTCTGCTAAATTCTGATTTTCTTTTCTCTGAGAGCTCTCAATCATCCCAGACTTTAGAATCTAGACCAGTGCTTTGAAATCAAAATATAAAGTGAATGACGTGTAATTTTAAGCTTCTAGCAGCTCCTATTATATGAAAAGTAAAAAGAGACTGGACAAAATAATGTTAATATATTTTACTTAACCCTATATATGCAAAATATTATCATTTCAACATGTAACAACTGTAATACAAACTATATTTAAAACATTTTTATGTCCTCTTTTGTTTACTAAATCTGGTATATATTCCACAACATATCTCAACTTGAACTAGACATATGTCAAGTGCTCAGAGCCACGTGAGGCTAATGGTTAACCATACTGGACAGTCCAGGCTAGAATGTGTGATTTAAACTATTCTGAAAAAAGACCCAACAAACCCTACAGGCATATTCAGCAATCTTCCTAAAATCTGGCTTTCAATAAATGCATATGCTACAAGTAACTGCATTTCTAAGAGCTATAAATAAGCTCATAAAACCTATATAATATTTAAAATGGTGATTTAATAATCTAAATTTGGTAAGGGGTGATTTCTAAAAATAGAATTATAAATTATTAAATTTACAAATTCATAAAATTCTGTTATTGGGACTAAAATCACCCATTTGGTCATAAAGCCATAAACTCCTGGGACCCTACGAGTGTGGCCTTCACTGTATGTCTTTCCCAGAGCTCCTGTCCACAGCTCCACCCGTGGGAAGCCCTCGGTGTATGTTCAAGGTAAATGCATCAATGAATGACTGAAGGAAGCAAACAACAAGTGTGGTGTAAAAGGTCCAGCCTTCTACCTCACAGCCAGCAGAGTGGGGTGACATTTGTTCACAATAATTTATGGATTAAGAAAAGAAGACCTGAAGAATCTCAGAAGACAGATTTTAGATTTTTAAAAATTCAGTCCTATAAAAGGAGAGGAAGTCTTGCTAATGTAAAATTAAAACATACTTATAGCATACAAATGTTATTAAAATCTCTGTAGTACTTTATCATTTCATAAAGCCCTTTGTCATACTTTATCTAGATGACATACATACACCAAAAATTATCTAGGCCAACTGTCAAAGTACAATTTCTTTGTTCTTTATGCCAATCCCCCTTCATCTGGAAATAGGGAAATATGTGCTTAAACCAAATAATTCATGGTTACATAACTCAAATAACTTAAAGAACATCTATTCATGAGAAATTTTCTCCACTTATTCTTACCATACAGTGAAGCATATTTTATATCTGATTCTAAGTAATTTAAAACCTTTTTATTTTGGAATTTTATGACTATCACGTCAAATGTTAGTTTCCTATGGATATCAAAAGAGCAAATGACTAATTACATAAAGGAGAAAAGATTGAATGAATCACGGATTCCACTTGAACTTCATCAGTTGAAACAGTGGTTCTCAACCTTCCTAATGCCGTGACCCTTTAATACCGTTCCTCACGTTGTGGTGACCCCAACCATAAAATTATTTTCATTGCTACCTCATAGCTGTAATTTTGCTACTGTTATGAATTGTTATGTAAATATCTGGTATGCAGGATTAGGCGACCCCTATAAAAGGGTCATTCAACCCCCAAAGGGGTCTAAACCCACAGGTTGAGAATCGCTGCGTTAAACGGATAATTAACAAAATATTTAAGGAAAAAAGAGATAAGGTTAAGTTAAGTCTTTTGAGGGGAAAAGGAAAACTATTTTACCTACCTGATCTCAGATCTAGAATCTAAAAGATAAGAGGTACTGTATAGAATCATTATAAAATACTCACACTTCAAAGGTTCCCATAAGGTCAAAACATAGGTGATGTACCAGAAGAAAAAATTTGCTACCTATAAAACCAATGTTATTATGAAGATATTTTATTATTTCAATGTCTCTTTTGAGTATTCTAATAGGTATTCTGAATCCTAATTTACCTTGGAATTTTTTTTTTTTTTAATTTCAGATTAATATAAGGGTACAACAGTTTACAATGTTTGCATTTGTTAGGTAGAGTCCCTCTTGTAGCTGTGTCCCACACCCAGGAGGTGTGCCCTATACCCTTATCTTGTGCCCATTAGGTGAGAGCACACCAATCCCCTTCCTCCCCTGCCCCAACTTGAATTAAGTTTTTCTCTTGTGTGGGTGTGTATTAGTTCGTCTGCTGGCTTCATATTAGTATTGAGTACATTGAATACTTGCTTTTCTATTCTTGTGATGTTTTACTAAGAACAATGTGTTTCAACTCCATCCATACCTTGGGATTTTTTTTTTTTTTTTTTTTTTTCCAGTTTCTGGCCGAGGCTAGGCTTGAACCCACCACCTCCAGCATATGGGGCCAGCACCCTACTCCTTTGAGCCACAGGTGCCGCCCAATACCTTGGGATTTTTTTTTTTTTTTTTAATTGTTAAATCATAGCTGTGTATATTGGTGCCATCAAGGGGTACAATGTGCTGGTTTCATATACAATCTGAAATATTCTCATCAAACTGTTCAACGTAGCCTTTGTGGCATTTTCTTACTTATTGTATGTAGACATTTGTATTCTACCTTTAGTAAGTTTCGCCTGTACCCATTCTAAGATGGGATTTTTAATGACTATAGAAGAAAAAGTTTGAGAACATTAACAGAATTTTAAAGCAGGAATTTATCCCAGATATGTATTAGAAAGGAAAAAAACCTAACAATGTTGTATTAGCTATGCAAACACAAGAGCACCCTAACTTCTTTAGAGGGGAAATAGATAACACATTTCAAACTAATTCAGCAACAAATACTTGTTTGGCTTTGTGTACATATACTTGGGGGTTTTAAATTGATTATGTCACCACATGAACTCGTAATTTTCAGTTGAGTATACAGCTTATTATTAAAATCATTAAATCTTATGAATTAGGAGTAATCTTAGAGACACTTGGGCCAGAGTCTCTCAAATTTTGATGCATATGTGAGTCTCCAGGATGACCCTGATAAAATGTAGATTCTGACTTGGGAGGTGTAGAGTGGGGTTGAGACTGCACTTCTGAGCTGTAGGTCATGCTGATCTGTGGGTTCAGCTCACACGCTGGGTAGTGAGTTTCTAGTAAGTCTAAGGGAGGCCCCAGACCTCTGCAGGGACGTCCCCAGTGACCATGAGCGGACACCTCCCTCCATGAGTGGGCAGTGCGGGGATCTGACTCACTGAGCAACATGGAAGGTCTGCTTCCTCGTCTAACAGTGGGAGGCACTCATTCCACCCCTGATGACTCCTCCTCTCCCTGTTGAATGTCCCTACTTCCTTCAGGCACCAGTAGGACAGGTTTCCAGAATCCTCAACATCCTTATCACAGAAGACAATCCCTTTGTGGTCTTCATCTTCCTTAAAACAAATCCCTTGGGACCAGGCAATGTACTCCACACATGGGACAGACAACCAGATTCAAAAACGGCTGAGTGAGACCGCTCCATTCCTTGATCTACACGGGACAGCTCCCTTAATGTGGACTTAAGGAGGCTATGCTGTACTGGTGGCTCATGATGTTGTGGAGATTAGCACCAAGAAGATGTTCCAAACTCAAACAATTTATTTATTTTTAACCCAAATGTAGGAATACAGTTATTTCTGTTTAATGTTACCTTGCTGCTATAACAACTCACACAAATCCTTTTAAAATGTTATTATCTCACAGGTCAACACAGTTTTAAAAAATAATGATGGAAAAGAATTTTCTTGGGACCACTACACTGGTTGGGAAATAAAAGGTTTCCAAGACTTTAGACACCCCTCCCATGAGTCCCTACCTTTATTCCATCACCTCTGGAGGTGACCATTGTACTGATTTTGTGACAATCATTCTCGTAATTTTCTTGATAGCTACCCCATCTATATGTATTTCTGAAGGACATATTTAATTTTGCATGCTTCTGAACTCCACTTGAGTAGAATCGTACTGTATCTGTTCTTCTGTTTGGCTTCATTCTTCTGACATCATGTTTGTAAGATTCACCCACTTTGATACATATTTATCATTTATATTTATGAGGAAGTCAATACATGCCAATCATTCCCCTGTGTCACAAATACTAACTCACTTACTCGTCCCAACAACCCTAACAGGGAGATACTATCCTTTCCCCCTGACGTACAGATGAGAAAACTGGGGTGCATAAAGACTCAGAAACTTGCTTAAGGTCACACAATAAATGGCAGAATCAAAATTTGAACCCAACAAGGCACAATCCTTGTTCTTAACAACCAAGCAATGTTGTCTCCACACCCTTACATATGTGGTTTTATTATTTATTTATTTTTAAAATGCCAAATAGTATGACAGTACATAAATACCATATAGCAAAATGTTTTGATTCGATCTAACTCTGATGGGCATTTGGGTTGCTTCCAGTGTTTGTTCTTGTGAACAATGCTTCTTTGAACATTTACACCTTGAAACACATAAGTTTTTCTCTGATGTACACTTAGGAGTAAGATGGCTGGGTTGTATGTTATTTGCAGGTTAAATCTGGTTAGTTGGCAACTCCAAGTTATATACTCCCACCAGCTATGCATAAGAATTCCCACTCATCTGCATCCTCACCAACACATGGTATTGTCAGATTTTTAAATTTCTGCCAATCCAGTGTGTAATGGTATGCTATTGTGATTTTTTTTTAAATAATTGTTGGGAATTCATTGAGGGTACATAGAACCAGTTTACATTGATTGCTTTTGTTAGATAAGACTCCTCTTATAATTGTCCTGGTCCAAAAGGTGTATGACTTCTTTGTCCCCCCATCCCCTCCCTCCTTCCCTTTCTCGGTTCTCCCCATCCCCCACCCCCACCATGTACTAAGACATCAATTGTCCTCATATCAGA
Source organism: Loris lydekkerianus (assembly GCA_963574355.1). Classification (NCBI taxonomy): domain Eukaryota; kingdom Metazoa; phylum Chordata; class Mammalia; order Primates; family Lorisidae; genus Loris; species Loris lydekkerianus. The sequence goes on from CAUYPK010106623.1 coordinate 29,844, forward strand.
ATTGAGTACATAGGATTCTTGTTTTTCCATTCTTGTGATTCTTTACTAAGAATAAAGTGTTCTGCATCTATCCAGGTTGATACAAAAGATATAAAGTCTCCATCTTTTTTAGTGGCTGAACAGTATTCCATAGTATACATATACCACAGCCAAGAATCCCTTATATCACTGGGCAAGAGAGATGAATAGAACCTTCTCTGAAGAAGACAGATGAACAGTGAACAAACATATGAAAAAATGCTCATTGTCCCTAATTATTAGAGAAATGTACATCAAAACTGCCCTGAGATATCATCTAACCCCAGTGAGAATGGCCCACATCACAAAGTCTCAAAAGTGCAGATGCTGGCATGGATGTTATTGTGATTTTAATTTGTATGTGTGTTATGGTTAATGAGGATGAGCATCCTTAATATATTTATTATCCACTTGGGTTTCTTCCTTTGTGACGTGCACAGAATGTACAGTATCCTTTTTCTAATGAATTATTTAGCCTTTTCTTAGTGATTCATGTGTGTTCTTTACATACGCTGAATTAGTACCATATATGTGCCATAAATACTATCACTTTGGGCTTCATGTTGTCATTTAGTGAACAGACAAGTTTTATTCACTTTTTTTTTTTCAAACAAGTGAAAGATTCCTCGGGCATTTTTAACTTTTTGTACTATGAGAATTTTGTACATCACACACAGACCGTTTCATAGCTCTCCATTCACTATAGGCAGTCCCTGGGTTACAAATGAGACAGGTTCTGTAGGTTTGTGCTTAAGTTGAATTTGTACATAAGTTGGAACAGGTACATTACCTATTACCTGTAAGAGCTTCCATCCATAAGTGTGAGCCATACGTCAGTTGGATGTTTGTAACTCAGGGACTTACTCTAACAGCCTCCATTCATAAGTGTGAATTGTACATACTCTGCATGTTTGTAACTCAGGAACTGCCTACACGCCTTAAGAATTTGGGTCTAAACTGGGAATGGTCAAGAAAAGGACACTATTCTGACAGTGATCATTGTGGAAAAGTAAAGCTGATGAGCCTGACATTTATAAAATCATGAAGAGTATCAACTAGGGAATGAAGAACCATCTTAGCAAATGCCACAATATTATGAAGACATATACAGTTCATTCCTCCTTTTAAAGCCTTCCTGCCCTCTAATCCTTGCTGCCTCTTTTCTCCAACTCCTACCACATTTACTTCTACAATCCATTCTGGGCCTGATCATGCACTATACACTGTACTTCAAATGCTTCATGCAGGTAGGTCCTCTCCCAAGAGAAAACAACAACTTCTCTACAGAGAAGAGATGGCTCTTCTCGTACATTGATATGGTAGGATAAGGTGCTCTGTGCCTAGACCATGCCTCCAACTAATTAATTATTTATTTGTTTAAAAAGTAATTTTGGAATGAATTAAAAGAACTTTAAAGTCAACATATATAACTCACATATTATGAAATGTCCAAAATAAAACTGATTCAGCATGAAAAAAATACAGACAAAACATGTATCTGGGAAAGTAGGGTGGGAATAGATTGTTAGCAACTTTAAATGCTGTGCTGTGTGATTGCTGTGGGCAGTGAGAAGCCATGAGTGATTTGTAAAGCAGGAGGGCCAGTGAGTCCTTTCATTCATTCAACAAGTATTTACTGAGCACCCCTTAAGTGCCAGACACTTTTCTGGATACTAGGAATACGTCAGTGAACAAAAGAAAAAAGAATAACATGAAGGTAAGTACACTGAAAAATCCAAGATTCTAATATGATGATGAGACCAAAAAAAAAAAAAAAAGTGTGGCCATGAGTATGGGCTCATGCTTGTAATCCTAACACTCTGAGAGGCTAAACTAAAGGCTGGAAAATCCCTTGAACTCAGGAGTTTTGATACCAGCCTGAGCAAAAGCAAGACCCTTTCTCTTCTAAAAATACTAACAAAATTACCAGGAGGGTCACTTGAGCCCAGGAGTTTGAGGTTGCCATGAGCTGTGACACCACTGTACTATAGCCTGGGTAACAGAGCAAGACTCTGTTTAAAAAAAAAAAAAAAAAAAAAAATCTAAACAAAGTGTGAAAAAGGCAAGACTGACACAAAATTTTAGCTAATAATATTCTGTGTGCTTTCCATTAAAGGGTTTATTTCCTAAATAAACCCTTTGCAAGGAAAGTGCAAAGGTTCTTGGAGCTAAGAAACTAATAACAAATAATGGAAGTATTCCTAAAGGTGAAACGTTTAGAAATAAAGAACTATATAAATACACAGGCTGGGTGTGGTGGCTCATGCTGTAATTCCAGCACTCTTGAGAGGCCGAGGTGGGTGGATCGCCTGAGCTCGGGAGTTGGCTGTGGCGGGCACCCATAGTCCCAGCTACTCAGGAAGATGAGGCAAGAGAGTCGCTTGAGCCCACAAGTTTGAGATTGCTGTGAGCTGTGACACCACAGCACTCTACGGAAGGTGACAAAGTGAAACTGTCTCAAAAAAACAATATATATAAATACACATGTTGGTCTTACAGTCTAAAAATGAAGAACACAAAGGTAAAAGCTCTTGGATAAGACCACTGCAGTACAGGGCTAAGATAATGGCCAAACCACAAGAAAAACAAACCAAAAACAAATAAAACCATGAATGCCCTCCTTTACAAACACATGAAAATAGGCTGCAAAAACGCCAACATACACCTGAACTCCCTGTGCCATCCAGGGCTGCCGGGGGCTGTCCCTCTGCTATCAAAAGGAGGTAATGCATTTCTTCTCTGACCGCTGCTCCATCCCCACTTTGCGGTTTCTTCTGACTCGCATTTTCTGTTAACCTTCCTCCTGGCATCCTTGACAATGACTCACATGGTAGTAGGACTACTCGGCAATCCCACAACCCTCCACAATAGATGCCGTGTAGGAGGCAGGCAGCTCAGGGGGCTGCAGTCTGTCCCAGTATTTTCCTTCCTGCATTCAGGGAGGATTTGCTTTCAGCCACATTTCCCTCAAACACAGTTCTGACAGGCGATGCTTAGTGCACAGATTTCTAAACAATGAAATAAATTTCATCTGAGTTTGGCTCCTTGATCATAATGAAACTAAAAACAGTAAGATGAGAAAACAATAGAGTGATCACTCCTACAAAAATCTTTATACCTGGGTGAAATCAAGAGATAAGAAAACGAAAAAGCTCAACCTAATATTTTCCAACCTTTCACTAAGACCAGGGGCTGAAACCACATATTTTGAAGGTCTTGCACTGTGTTATTATTAGAAGTCACAATTCTATTGATACTGATGAGTCATTCGTATCGGCGGAAACCAAGAACTTCCATCAACATCATGTTACACATAGTCGCTGCGGCTTCTCTTTATTACTGGTCACAGCTGCTTCAGAATGCGTACTGAACCTTTTAAAAAAGGAGGCAAACTTCAGGGTGTATGAGGCATTCCTTTCCCCAGCTGATCTTACTCTAACCATCCTGCTCAAAATAGTTTAGGATGATTTGATCAACTAGTTACCTACAAAAGGAAGTTTATTTAGAAACCTCAAAAAAGCAGCATTTCACAGTTCCTGATGAAAATAAGTAAAACAGACTGAGCTCCAAAAACAAACAGTGAAACCATCTCTGAAAATACATGCTAGTTTTCAAATAACCCCAGGTCAAATTTTTTGTTTTGTTTTTGTTTCTTTTTTAACCTCAATAACATGCAACTGATACAAACAAAAGTTGTTATCACTTAGGGACCTGAGCCAGGAAGACCAATGTCAGGCCGTGGCTCCCACCCTCTCCTCAGTTCCCCACACAGGGCACACTCCTTCACACGGATGGAGAAGTGGGTCAGGTTTCACTTACAGCAAGAAAGCCCAAGTTGAAGGTTTACTAATATCCTTCTGGTTTTCAGTAGGAAATAACAGCACACTCTCTTTCCTTCATTATTAGTCCTTTCCCCCTCTTTCAGAAAATAAAGTGAACTAACAACCAGTTTTCCTGAGGCATTTCCAGAAATGCTGTGATTCTTTATGCAGTGCCTTAAAAGGTAGAAATGTGCCAGGCTATGTCTGCCTGCTGGCAGGAGAAAGGCACCCAGCTTAGCAGTAACCACAGATCTGAAAATAGTCTCCCAGCAGCTATCCAGCCCCGACCCGGTGCTCTCCAAAGGCGGCTCTGATACTGTGGGCAGTTTACAGTGTGGCCAGCTGAGCGCTGCAACAGCTGCGTGAGTCAGCAAGTGCTGCTGGTAGGAAAACGCTGACATGCTGAATTACTCTCGCACACATAAGGTGCACACACCTACCCAGCAAAAACAAAAACAGGGTACATGCAAATTAGCAAACGGGAACCTCTCTACCTTGCAGTTCCTATTTTCCAAGGTTAGACTGAAATACAAATAACCTATGCCACTACTCGAAAAGAAGTAACAACCAATAATAATTAATAGTGATAATAAATAAACAACTTTTGGTGTGGTGATGTGTGGAACAGCTGCACTCAAAATCTCATGAGCCAGTTGATTTTAACTGGCTTTAATTTTAACTAGATTTAACTGCTTTTTCTTCCTTTTGAAAAATCAAAATAGTTGCCATATCGACCACAAGAACTGGTAACAGACAAGCACAGTTCCTGTTTTTCATAGGGCACTTACTTTCAAACCCACAATATCAAGATGCTTAACATAAGTGGAAATTTAAAATTTATTGTTTAATGTGGGCGACTCAAACCAAGTACATTGATTCAGATTCCACAAAATGTTATGGAGTAATCACATGTCGGGCTTTGTCCTACATGTCTTTACTCTCTGTTCTCTCACTCCAAACAGGATCCAAAAATCTGCAGGAAACCTGGCTGTCTGGAACTTAGAACACATCTTCCCATAGAAACAGAGCCTTACCAAGGACCTAGTGTTCTAGACTAGTCTATGAAAAGTCTCAAATTAAAAACATAAGAGGTTAAATTTACAATTTAAAAAGTAGAAAATAATAATTCCAAAAAACAAAAGAAAGCACTCTTGATTGTGTTTGAGGAAATGGTTTGTTAGGAGAGGATAAAGGGATGCAGTCATCTAAGGGAGACTTCTGGACTTCATCTTTGGTGTCACTGGGGTTTGGTTATATGGTTTAAATGGTTATGTGCACTTCAAATGCCTGGCATTCTCTTAGTCTGGTATAAAGTGTCATTAGAAAAGTCTTTATACTTACTAGCTGTGAGTACTGATTCCTTTTCTTACTCCCCCCCAAAAAAGATCGAGTTGGAAGAGAAAAAATGAGGAGAAAGCTCTACAAAGTAGAGAAACTACAGAGAGGGTACAGAAAAAATAAAGTCCGGGAGAAAAGACTCGAAGGCATAACTCGAAGGCATAAACTACAAATAGAGAAGAAAAGGTGAAACTAGTGAGAGGTCTTCCAGCGGACGATGCACTCCTAGAGAAAGGACTCCTCCCCACAGCAAGAGCAAGAGGGACAGAGAGGAGCCCACAAGACAGTCCCACAGACGGGCACTAGATGGCGACATCAACTCAACATAGCATGGTTGCTGGGGGTGTCTGGGGGGGTGGTGTGGAGGGCAGTCCATACATACTCTTTATAGCCAGGGATTTACCCCATCACAACTCCATCTAAAATAAGTGCAGTTTCATTATTTAATCAACCTCTCTTAACACTCAGATGTCACCACCATGCTAATGGGATGGGACATACCAATTTTGAAATAAATTTATCAACTCAATTTTTATCAATGAAACCATGGTGTGGGGAGGTAGATGAGGTTGGATCCACTGGTTTTTTGTTGTTGTTTGTTTGCTTTTTCTGCTAACATTCAACATTCAAGGATAATAATGAAGTTCAGGTTCACTGCTACTGACTGACAAAAATCTCTATTCACAGACCAAATGACTTTCCTCTGAAGCTCTGTTTAAATGTCAAATAACACGCCATCTTGCTACATAGGTTTATGTGATCAAATCTAACATATGGCATGAAGAAAGTGATGCTTACTGACAAATGTATTATTAAAAGCCATCCCCCCTTCATATTTTCAATACTACTATGGTTTATATCCTGTAATCTGCTTGGCAAAAGAGCCTTCTCTTCATTCAATATTTATCCCTAGCACCATATCACCAGTGTATGAAATTCTACTACTCTCATCTTTAGGGTTTTACCTCTTTGATGCCTCAGAAAAGTAATGCTATAGGTGTGCTCAGTTATTTATATCTTAGTAAAACTGTATTCATGAAGTCCTTTTCTGAGATTGGTTTTAGAAAGGAATAAATCCTGAGTGGGGTAAGAGTAATCCTGGGTAAGGGGACTAGGCAGCAGGACAGAAAGAGGATGGAAGAACTGACAGCAAACAGTGTCTAGCTTCTTTATAACTGAGACAAGGACCATCATCCCTGACACTTATCTTCCCAAGGAGATGTACAAAATGGAAGGGTTAACTCTAAGTATGTCTACATTTTCCTCTTCCTGAATGGGTAATATCTTTCACAGTTAATTTTTTTTTTTTTTTCAGTTGACTCTTCAGGGCTTATTCATTTGCATAATGTGGAATCTTGAACCCATACAGACATTCTACAAATCAATGCAAGTAATTCTCACACTAAATCAGCAGCTTTAATTTAAGCTCATCATTGTTTGCATAGAAATCTTTATGCACTCAGCTCCTTGATTTTTTTAATCACTTAAAACCTCCAATACTGACAAACTAAGCATCTCCCCATTTAACCATCTCCAAAATTTGAACCAAATGCTGAAAAATAAGCTCAGTACTATATACATTCATTCACTTGATCATTTCCCAAAATGAGCTTCCAACACGCATTTAATGTTCCAGCAGCTCCCAGGAATAATGCCTCTTGACTAAACACAACAACTTGGGTGTCCAACCTAGGTGCAGCTGAGTCAGCATTCTAAACAGTGACCTTGCAAACCCAAGGTAATTGGGGGTCACTGCCAAACCAACTGCCTCGCCGACTCCTTTAAAACCATTCAAATCTCTGGTGGCGAGTTGCAACAAGCTAATCTGGCAAGATACTCTCCTCCCAAAATTGACTAGAATGAGAATAAAGGTTACCTACTTTCATCTGTTACTGGTAGCTAGTACTTCTAATTAGGGATTTCTCCGTGGTAGAATACTCTACCTCGTAAAGGAATAGTTTCTTTCACTTTTTCCTACCCCATCAACAAAAGGGCAAAACCCAAATTCTTCATTTAACAAGAGGGTAGGAGTATAAACTATGGGTAAAACTTGGGGACAGAGCCATGGGATCTACGTTCCATGTGTAATTCTTCTTTTGCCTTTACATGTCTTCACTTTTGCTCTCTGATCCCTACACAGACACTAAAATCAGAGGAATGCAATGAAAGTGAGTGTGTGAAAGACAGGAGATACAGTCACTCAAATTCACTGAGAAATTATTTTTCAATTTTATCCTTCAGATAGGTTTCTGAAAAACATCCAATACCTCAGAGTGAGATGCCCTATATTTCCACTTTTGAGAACTGCTAGAGAGGGTTCCAACTTCAAAGAAAAGGGAAGGCCTACTATAATGGTTAAGGGAACAGGCTCCAGCATCAGACAGCTAGGGTCCAATTCCAGGTCCACCACTCATTAGCTGGGTGACTCCTGCGCTTCAGCTTCTAATGATCACACTGAGCTCTGAGCTTCTGCAAGGTTTAAATAAGTTAATAAGAGCAATACATATAGAAGCATTCAATACAGGTTAGCTAGCACCAAAAAAAAAAAAACAATAGAGGGGTTTTAGCATATGGTATAGTTAATTTGTTTTAAGTAGACACCAGTCAGCACTCCTAAACTATGCTGCTAAGTATGGTCCAAACAATCACTCTTGTTCTGCAGGGGATGGACACTCCCCTGCTCTAGGGTAGTCAGGGGCTATGACAGAAGTTGGACTCACCTTTTCTCCACAGATCCTTGCCTAGGTCCAAACAGACATGGAGCTTCTGATCATTTAAATATTATCAAAACAACCCTAAATGTGTTCAAAATAAAAATGTTAACTTGTATTTTTTCCAAGTATGGAAATGAACAGTACCTCTGGCAGTTAATAACTTCTGCTTTCATCAGGTTCTAAAGACATCAGTAAATAAATCAATTTTGGACTCTGTATACAAGAATCATTATTTGCCAAAATGGCCCCAGAGGTTACATCATGGTTTATGCAATACTTCAAAGGACCAATGACAGTGGTGAATTTACGAGGATTAGGAAACTGGAAAAAAAATAAAAGCAGCCTCAAGGTTCCCGACCAGGTCAAATCCCCCCCAACCCCAACACCAATTAGACCCTCTAGTACTTGTAATACCTTTCTCCCACATGCATTGAGTTATCTGTTATGGATTAATCCCATCCTTACTACTAGACAGTGTGCTTCATGAGGGTAGGGGCCAAGACTGGGTTTGCTTCCCACTAGCACCATGGTCACCTACCACTATACCTGCTACAAATCAAATACACAGTATTTGTTTGCTTAATGAATGAATGGGGCACCTGCCTCTAAAGCAGTGGTTCTCAACCTTCCTAATGCTGCAACCCTTTAATACAGTTACTGTGGGTTGCAACCCACAGGTTGAGAACCACTGCTCTAAAGAATGACATTTCTGGACATTTGGTAACTATGAAAATACATATTGCCAAAAATCTATGGATAATGGGAAAGCTAAAGAAAGGTGTTGAGCATTCACTTTCTGGAATGGAAATCACCACCACACAGGGCTCTCCAAACTTCAAACTCCAAAATGAAAGGATAAGCCTTCGTTTTTTCTTTTTGAGACTGAGTCTTGGTCTGTTGCCCAGGCTGGATGGACTGCAGTAACACAATCATAGCTCACTGTAGCCTCAAACTCTTGGGCTCAAGCAATCCTCCTGCATCAGCCTTTGGAGTAGCTAGCACTCCTAGTGTGTGACAAAATTTTTCTTATTTTTTGTAGAGACAGGGTCTCACTATGCTACCAAGGCGGGTCTTGAACTCCTGGCCTCAAGTGATCCTTCTACTTCTCAGCCTCCCAAAGTGCCGGGAGTACATGTTAAGTCTGCCCCAGCCTAAGCCCTTCCAAGGGAACTCCCGAACCATCTGCAGGCAGTGACAGGGAAAGAGAAGATGGAGCAAGACTAGAGTGGTAGAGGGCTTGGAAACTGGAAAAGCTTTCTTCTGAAACTAGCTGGGACTTTGTCCACATACAAGCTACAGGCTCAGAGAACAATGAGAAGTACAGGGGAACCGGACAGTGGAAGATTTATGCTTGGGGAAGGAGCCGAAGAAAAGGAGAGAAGCTGACACAAGGGCAGGAGGGAGGTAGCAATCAGCAGCAGCATGTCCCACAGCCTTCAGGAAAAGAACAAAAAGGTCAGGGAGGAAAATGACATGTCTCAGAACCAAAGGGCAATTCATTATGAGGCTAAGGAACAAAAGAGAAGCCAACCAGGGAGTATGCTGGAGCACGGTGATTATGAAGTCACAGGGGACGGCTGAGAGGCATTTTGGCTGTAATTCCGGGGCCTAGAATGAAGAAGCACGTGAAACGCTTTCAGATTGGGGAAGATTTATTATTTGAGGGAAAAATGCTCAAGGAAAAACAAAAGCAAAATTCCTGTCTGGATTTTGAAGTAGTGTCACTGGTAGGATGAGGTTCAATTTACATATTACTTGGAAATGAAACAGCCCTTGAGAAGGACATGGTAGTAAGAGTCTGGGGATGCTTCCATGCTTCCAGCTTGAAGGAAGCTGAGTAGCACGCTGATAGTAAGATTAGGTTACAGGTTCAGGTAGACTGACATTTTAAGTTAACAAAAATATTAAAGAGAAAAAAGTAAAAGGAAAACCTTGACAAAGAAAGAACCACATTCTTAATAAATGTCACCCCAGACCAAAAAAAAAAAAGATAAGTTGTATTTTGGGCAATCTTACTGACTTTATAAAATGTTTAGTTCAGAACAGGTTTAAGTTTGGACTTGAACAATTTGTAAATATTTACAGAAAATTTAAAAATAGGATAGCAAAGGTCTTCTAGTGTCATTAACAATACAGAAGCTACTTTCTTCGTTCCCAGGGCCCTGGTCCTGCTCTCCCCAGTGCAGCTGCTCTGCCAGAGCTTATTTTCTGTACATAGTAACTCCAATTTTTGCAACCAGCCCCGACTTCTAAGTCTCTCTGATAGGCTCATATGTCACTGATAGTTCTTCAACATCCAGACAGGGAAAGGAGAGAAACAGGGAAGCAGGCACACAACATCTTTGCTGGTCTAAAGTGTGGCTTTTGACAAATATGTTAGATTCTGTATTGTTCTCTGCTCACACATGTGTGAGGGCAAGAACCATGTTCCCTGCATACATGGTCCCATACCATGCCCAGGGTGGTTATGCCAGTCAGGGCTGGACTGTGCATACAGGATGGGAAATAGCCTTTAAACAGTCAAGAACACATATATTGCATTCAGATGAAGTCTGTTCCAATGTTAAGATTAGCACCTTCCATTCTGTAGAATGGGTACAAGAACTATTTCAAAGGATTGCATTGAGGGGCCGATGCAGCGCATACAGGTAAATTAGTCAGCACCAAGTGTGGTACACGGTGAGCATTCAGTAAATCAAAATTGTTATTTTAGGAAGTGTTCTCAAATTTCAAACTCCCACAGAGGTCCTCAGGCATCAAACAGCCAAGCGACCCCATCTGGTCAATAACAACTAAATAGAGGACAGGTGGTTCAAAAGCAAAGTATCCCCCCTATACCCACGATATTAATTATTTGACCTTTCCTATCAAATGGTCTGCAAAGAGGAGGCTAACAATCCCTAATGGGACTTGGTGTTGATGTTTATTTGATTCTGAGTTTTGTTTTTCTCACATTTTTCAATTTTCCAGATAGTTGTAACCATTCATTCGATGCACATTCACAAATCATCTACTACGGGGGGAGGGGAAAGGGAGGCAGAGACAAGATGGCTGACTGAAGCCAGCTTTCCACAGAGGCACTGGTGTCCAGAAGGAGAGTTAAAGGACAGAAATTTAGCAAGTAACCTGGAGGATTAGAGCTGCACCAAGAGAGAAGGTTGAAGAATGCACATCAACCCTGCTAAGGTGAGCTGCGACCCCAAGGATACAAACCAAAGGTACAAAATCCATCACCAAGAGGACAGGCGTCCCTTACCCCATGAGAACAGCTCGAGTGCCCCACAAACAAATGAACAGAGGTCAAAGGTCCTCCCACTACACTCCACGGGAGAGACCCTCTAAAAACTGGACCTACCTCCCCTACTAGGGTGCCACAGCACTCTCCTGCAAGGCATAAAACTGTATATATTCTCTACCTGCAACTCTGAGCTCCCAGGACTCCCCTCCACTCTCACTCTGAGGTCTGGAGGCCTGTCCCCCAGGAGTCCAGATTCTTGTGTGATTTCTCGAGGGGTGTGGACAGTGCCTAAACTGCAGCTGGTGAGTGCTGACTCTAGGGCACGGGAGTGAGGAGAAGTCAGTCGGCTGAGGGGGAACCACACCGGAGCGGCGGTGCCCCGAGGCGCAGAGCAGCAGCTATCTTTTAGCAATAATAGGGATATTTAGCAACTCCCGGATATTCTGAAGCTACACACCCTGTCTCCCTGGGCAACCGGAGGCCGGGCATCTACTGAGGTGGCAACCACAACGGAATAGATCAGGAACAGAAACACACGCAGGCCCCGTGAGTAAAGGGTTTGCCTGAGGTGGTACTGACCTGGGTGGAGCACGGGGACTAGAAACGCATGCACAGAGCCAGGAAGTTCCCAGGGCAGGGCTGACCCAGAGGACAGCTTTACTGAGCCTAAGACGCACCTGGCCCTCAGGTGATCGTCAGCCTATAGACAAAGAAAGACAGGAGGCTAGAACTAACAGGTAACCGAATACAAACCTGCAGGAGCAAAGACAGGGCCTGAGGCGCAGGCTCTGGGAACTCAAAACAGCTTCTCTTCTGCAGGGGAATTTAGCAGGGACAGAGACAAATTCCCGCAAATTTGTTCTGTTCTGTTCTGTCAGTGACATCAATCAGGGGTGGGGCTGGAACTGAGTGAACACCACCCAGCCTCCATCAAGCACCCGAGGTTGTCAGGCCTCGCCTCCCCCTGCTAGATAGAGGCAGAGCGCAGCGGCCTGGCTGAGCAGAAATATATTTCCTTGTGATTCAGGCAGGTGCAAACCCCTAGAGTATCTGTTCAGTAGAGGCAACTGGGTCAAAGCCCAGTGGGACTATCAGTGACTGTGTGTGACAGAGGTGAAAGGTGGGGAAGGAGGCATCAACCTTCCCAGACTGATCTATATGCTGGGTGGGTCCTCCTGACTCCATGGAGCACTGGAGCAAGCCATATCAGAGTAGTCACCAGACCCCTGCGATCCAGTTGCCAGAGACCTTTTAAACTCTCCCAACTGAGACAGGTTCTGACTGAGACAACTGATTAGGACCTTTTGAACTGAGCCAATTGCCCGAGGACTATTCAGGTGGTGCCCTGGGTGTGTGGTTGTAGAAAGGTTTGATTTTCCTTTTCCAATTGTTGCTTGTGGGGCCAGGGTGACTTAATTGCTAGTCCACAGCTGAGACTTCAATCCAGAGTAACTGTTTCACTAAGGTCAAACAGAGACCAGCTGAAAACAAACAGGTCCCCAGTTTCTCAGGCCATAGCACTGTACGGGTCCTCGACAAAGCTCCAGAGGAAAAATCAAACAGTGTAAAACAATCATGGGGCGGAATCAGCGGAAAAACCCTGGTAACATGAGTAATCAGAATAGATCAACCCACCCAAGGAAAGATATGGCAGATGTAATTGAAGATCCCATTCATAAACAGCTGGCTGAGATGTCAGAAATTGAATTCAGACTTTGGACTGTAAACAAGATTAATAAAATGGAGGAAAATTTGGAATTAGAATTCAAGCAGCAATTCAAAAGTCAGAATTAGAAATTCGAGGAGAAATTCAAAAGTTGTCTCAAGAATTTAATGAATTTAAAGACAAAACCACCAAAGATTTTCACACACTAAAGCAAGAATTTGCAGCCCTCAAAGATCTGAAAAATGTAGTATAATCCCTCAGTAAAAGAATGGAACAAGCAGAAGAAAGGATTTCTGACATTGAAGACAAAGCATTTGAACACTCCCAAACTCTCAAAGAGGAAGAGAAAAGGAGAGCAAAAACAGATCATTCTCTCAGAGAGCCCTGGGATAATTCAAAGAAGGCTAATACCAGCCTCACTGGAATCCCTGAAAGTGATGAAGTGGCTTTGAAAGGCACAGAGGCCCTTCTCCAAGAAATTATGAAAGAGAATTTTCCAGACATGCCAAGAGATTCTGAAATTCAGATAGCAGACAGTTTCAGAACCCCAGCACAACACAATCCCAATAAGACATCCCCCAGGAATATCTTAATTAACTTCACTAAAGTTAATATTAACGAGAAAATTCTGAAAGCAGCCAGATGTAAGAAATCCATTACCTACAAAGGGAAGAATATTAGAATGACTGCAGATCTCTCTGCTGAAACTTTTCAAGCCAGAAGAGGGTGGTCATCCACTTTTAATCTCCTAAAACAAAATAACTTTCAACCCTAGATCCTGTATCCAGCTAAACTGAGTTTCATTTATGATGGAGAAATTAAATACTTTAATGACATTCATATGTTGAAGAAATTTGCCATAACCAACCCAGCTCTTCAGGATATTCTCAGACCTATCCTC